>JAJLWQ010000120.1:0-28767 GCA_030570875.1 Citeromyces matritensis
GACCCCCAATGCTGAAGCCGGTGTGTCTTCTCCTCAAGTGAGCAAAAATTTCGATAGGAACAATGTGAGGCCAAAGGCGTTTGGGACTTATAAGGAGGAACTCGCTGAAACCATATCTACCGAACCCATTAATACCACAATTGCACCGTAAGGGGCGGAGCGAAAAGATTGTATATATGGCCCGCCGCATCTGATGACGTGGGACTGGGGTGTCTCACTGAATTTTACGCACCGACACATCATTTCTCAGCAACTAGAGATTTGGATCATGCATCAATGCCCTAGAATCCAGACGGCCAGATACAGGTTTTGCTCTCCGGGCAGTCTTCTTTTGAGGTGAACCTTGATAAAACCCTCGTTGCCCAAAATATCCATACAATCGAATAATAGCGGAGCAGTTTACTTTGAACATGAACAGCTGGATGATTATAGTGCTTAGATCAGAATGACTGGGATGAAACATATCTCAATACACTTACCCACTGCCAAAACGTGCTCTTTCATCTCCTTGTCAGTTCAGTTCTCACTGAAAAAGGGACTCAGTTTGAAATAAAAAAACTGTTATTGGTGTGGAGCCAGATAGTGAACTAATATCATTCAACTAATTTGCTGAGCATCTATGCACAGTCAAGAATCTCTGGCGAGTCACTTTCCAGGAGTCTGACCCAGCCCAGGAGGGGGAAACGCGGGTGAGTCGTTTTCTATGCCCAATCCAGAGGAGGCATCTAAGAATGAGAGACGTTTTTTTTGAATCGCCATTTTGAGCAGGTGTCATGGAATGGGTAGCTTTGAAGATTCAAGTAAAGGTTTTTACGCGTGAGTTTGTAGTTTTCATTCTCTCCAATTGAAAATGGTCACAAAACAAGACAGTTTATCCAAAGTAGCACAAGATGAACATTCCCCGAACCTCTCCTATTCAATGCGACTGAAAGGCTGATACAACGCCGCTCAAGAGGCCCCCATTGATTAAACATCAGCTTATCCATCCCGTTGGCGCACGACCCCCCGGAGCCCTCGTATAAAATTCCATATATATATACGACTCACGCACCACACCATGACACGTCCATCGAATGTGGGAATAAAAGCCATTGAGGTTTACATACCGAATCAAGTAAGTAGCTCACACACTTTTTTCTCTAACACAAGGCTGTCAACCAGAGCGAGTTGGAGAAGCACGACAAGGTGTCTGCTGGAAAGTACACTATTGGGCTAGGTCAGACCAACATGTCGTACGTCAACGACCGTGAGGATATCTACTCAATGTCGTTGACAGTATTGTCGCAGCTGATGGAAAAGTACAACATCAATCCCTCCGATGTGGGACGTCTTGAAGTTGGAACCGAGACTTTACTCGATAAGTCCAAGTCTGTCAAGTCGGTTTTGATGCAACTGATGGGAGAAAATGCAGATGTAGAGGGAATTGATACCGTCAACGCTTGTTACGGTGGAACTAATGCTCTGTTTAACGCAGTCAACTGGGTAGAGTCCTCTAGTTGGGACGGTAGATTGGCCATTGTAGTTTGTGGAGACATTGCGATTTATTCCAAAGGAGCCGCCCGTCCCACTGGAGGTGCTGGAACTGTTGCTATGGTTATTGGACCAGATGCACCAATGGTTCTAGAACCAGCTCACGGTTCTTTTATGGAACACGCTTACGATTTCTACAAGCCCGACTTTACATCGGAGTATCCGTACGTTGATGGCCACTTCTCGCTTAGCTGCTACGTCAAGGCGGTTGACCAGTGTTACAGAAACTACTCTGCTAAAGCTGTAAAGAAGGGAATTGCAGCGAAAACAGGTGGTGACACTGTTGGTTTGGATCACTTCGATTTCAACGTGTTCCACGTTCCAACCTGTAAATTGGTTGTCAAATCGTACGCCAGAATGATGTACAATGATTTCCGTAGCGATAGCTCCAAGTTCCCAGAAGTGGACAAGACGCTGGCAGAATTGAGCTATGAAACCTCTCTCGTTGATAAGACGGTGGAAAAGACATTTATGGCTTTGACAAAGAATTTGTCCAAGGAAAAAGTTGAGCCCTCATTGCAAGTGCCCACAAATACGGGAAACATGTACACCGGGTCTGTGTATGCTGCTCTCGCTTCGCTCTTGACTTACGCCGGACCTGAGAAGATCAACGGTAAGAGAATTGGAATGTTCTCCTACGGATCTGGGCTTGCGGCTTCCATGTTTTCTATTAAAGTCGTGGGCGATGTGAGCGAGATTGTGCAGAAACTAGACTTGAAGACTAAGCTTGAGTCTAGGCTGATTGAGTCTCCACAAGAGTACGAGAAGGCTATTGAGTTGAGAGAGGAGGCACATTTGAAGAAAAATTTCAGGCCAAAGGGTTCCATTGAGCATTTGACAAAGGGAACTTTTTACTTGGTGGATGTGGATGATATGTTCAAGCGTAGTTATGAGAAGAAGTGATCGTCATCAAAGGGAAGTGGAAATGATGAATTTTGACATTGATAGATAGATAGCTTTGAACTATACTTCCATATGGACAAATGCTTTTCGTAGGAGTAGATGCAACCTCATCATCGGAGCCAAGTGGAGATGATGATCTGACAATGATGATTAGATAATTGAAGGACGTGAGAGTACAGTCGGGGTCTTGATTATGAGAACTTAATATGCAAGAACAATCAGATCATATCTCATACACGTCAAGGTGATGTCAGAGTGATGCCTGGGGGAGTTAAAGTGCCGGACTTGACTTTTATTAATTGATATTTCTCTTTATACAGGTTCTGCAAACTTGAAAGGACAATAAAAAGCCCTACTTTTCCACATAACCGCCTCCGCTGCCGGACAAGCTGAAAGCAGGACATGGACTGAGTTAGTTAATATAACGGAAGATCAACTTCATAGTAAAGGGACTTAATAAATCTAATGCCTTCTGTGGCACCAAAGATTTTGCCTCCTATGAGCCACAAAGAGCAGGTCACGTGACTCTCGCAGGATGTGGTCGTGTGCAGCTCAATGCGATTGTCTTTCTGTGACACTTTCTCAGCGCTAAGTCCACGCTCTGAATGTCACGCAATGGTCGATGGTAACGCTTCCATTTAGTCTCACAATTATAAGCATCACAGGTAACCGCACTCCCTTCTGAATCTCTTTTGAATGAAGAGTTTCTTCATTAGAAACTGCAACTGTTTTGAGGACATGCAGGAGATCGTATCAATTTATGGGTTCTGGGGTAATTATCAATCTATGGGTTCTGGGGGCACTATCAATTTGTGGGTTCTGGGGCGTATGGTTGTTGGAAGTGGCTGAACTAGCATTACCACCTTTTTCAAAATGACTGACTCGTCAGTAAATGATAAGACAGAGATTTATACCCCTCCAATTGTGTCGAAGACACTCTTGGAGATGGGTTATTGGGTTCTGGGGCTTTTTACTAACACTCTAGAATATCAACCTGTGGTTTGAAAGCTACTGGCTTGTTCTACTAGCTCTTGAGAATGGTTTGCTCTTTCGTTTGCTACATTTTCTCCTTCTTTGCTTAAAAGTCACAATCTCCAGAGTTATTTCCCTATCGGGTTTCATTTTAAGACACTCGCTTTCCCTCATATTGCTAGCTTCATCTTTGCACTAGAGGGCATCACCTGGCCAGTAATGTCGTGGAATCTCGTCGCTGTAACTAGACTCATACGTACCACCGTAGAGCTTCAGTACCGGAATCAGCAGGACTGTTTCCTTTTGAATTTGGTTATCGATATTTGAGAACTGGCGTCTCAAACGGGAGCATTTCCATTTAATGAGATCTCCAATGTTTCTCATTGAGCAGAGTGTAAGAACTGCATAAAGACTGAAAGGCTCACTGAAAAATTACTCCCAGGTTCTTCTATTGTCATCCGCAGATACCGAATCCCTTGCAATCTTTCACCGCCTAATATTGCAGTAGACCATGCATACGCCTTTTGCGTGAGGAGATGAAAAGGTCCAATGATGTGAAAAATCCAGCCCTATATAGTAGCACTCTCTGGCCGGTTTTGCTCGTGACACCAAGGCTAACTACAATTCCATATCCCGTCTCTTGTATGTAGAATTGTGAGAGCCCACCCTCTGTGAGTGTCTTGCAGTGAAGGCATAAGAGGTGCTTACATGATTAAAAGAGGGTGGGCTCAAATTTAGGTGACCTTCATAGGCTAGGGATCTACGGTCCCTCCATTTTTTGCTTCCCAGCTTCAAGTACCTTTGGATGGATCAGAAACGACGCATTTGATACTCATGATGAAGCAGGGAGCAATATTTCTGATAATTGCCCATTATTAAGTTATGGAATCACCTATGACTTTGCCAAACCTGGCATTGAAATCAAGCCTTTAGGCCGAGAAAGAGTTTGATCAGCTTCCTCTTTCTGGGAGTCTCGAAATTCATCACCTCGATGTCCTTCACCAGCTTTGGGCCGCGTCCGGTATGCGTGGTATCCCCAAATCTATGATCGTTATTCCTCAATGGTCTGGACAAGTAGCGGAGCCCTGCAATGGTTCATTCACAGAAGCTGGTATTGCATCAAAAAGCCATTCGGAATGAGTCACACATACGTTCCCCTTCTACTAACTACCATAGAGAGTTTCGTTTCCACTTCACTGCATTATCATTTACTGGAAACTCACTTACTCTAGACTGCAGAGTGGATTTGCTACTGCGGTTGGTGATCATTTGTCGCTCGCTTTGTTTTGAGATGCTAGCTATAGATTTGCATGAAGCCAGGCGAGGGCATTGCCAGTGATTTTCTCAAAGCTTTAGGCTCTCACTCAAACCTAAAAGAACCATCGTAGACCAGGACGGCTGGAAGAGCAGTTTCTGTTCCGGAGTCAGGTCAGTTGTGGATGTTGGAGGAACCGATTTATTCGTTCTAAACATTTTACCGATATATAGTCATTCCTGGACCAGTATCGTTGCACTACGCCAGTGCAGCCTATAATTCCATGTCCCTTTTCTTGTATGTAGGATCTGAGAGCCCACCCTCTGTGAAATAAAGGCGCTCGAGTAGTTCAGCAGACGGAGGGCGGGCTTCATTTTTGGTAATCTTCATGGTAGGGGGAACTACGGTCCTTTCAATTCTAGGTACCTGTCACTTTGCCTGATTTGGCCTCTTTTGCTGGATTCGATAGATCCTAATATGGTCGCGTTTCATGTCAGTGATCAAGAGCCCCGTGTTTAAACCATTGTCGAAGAATCACACATCCTCATGTGAGCCAGCCAGCAGGCACCTCATATCATCCACTGCAGCGGCATTCAGGTAATGTGGAAGGGAAGATTTAATGCGACCCGGGAGAGATAAAGTCATCCAGTGTTGTTTCAGATATGTGGTGTGCGTATGTGTCGATAAGGGGGCGCATTGTATGCCAATATTCGTGGCATAAATCAATATGTATGGATGTTTCGATCTCTGAGGTAACAAAAGTAGATCACGTGACATTTTATTGATGTGGTCGTGTGCAACTCAATGAGCTTAACTTTTTGTGACACTTTCTCAGCGCTAATTCCACGCTCTGATTGTCACGCAATGGTCGATGGCAACGCTTCCATTTAGTCTCACAATCATAAGCATCACAGGTAACCGCACTCCCTTTTGACTCTTTCTCGAATGAAGAGTTTCTTCATCAGAAACTGCAACTGTTTTGAGGACATGCAGGAAATCGTATCAATTTGTGGGTTCTGGGGGCATTATCAGGGTTCTGGGGGAATTATCACTTTGTGGGTTCTGGGGGCACTATCAATTTGTGGGTCCGGGGGCGTTAACAACTTGTGGGTTCTGAGGCTTATTACTAACATTCTAGAATATCATCCTGTGGTTTCGAGGCTACTGGATTGATCTACCAACTCCCAAGAATGTTTTGCTGATTGGTTTGCTTTTTCTTTGCTTGGAACTTCCAAACTCCGGAGTCTTTCGCTATCGAGTCCTGTCATCTCGTAACACTTGCTCTCTCCCATATTGCTGGCTTCAAATGCATGGGAGGGCATCACCTGGCCAGTGATGTCTTCGAATTTCCTCTCTGTGACTAGGTTATAACCACCTCCGTAGAGCTGAGTTGGCAGACCGGTTCCTTTTCAATTTGGTCATCGGTATTTGAAAAATGGCGTCTGAATTTGTCAAATATTCAACCCTATATAGCACCACTCTCTGGTCCGTTTTGCCTTATGACATTAAGGCTAACTATAATTCCATATCCCGTCTCTTGTATGTAGAATTGTGAGAGCCCACCCTCTGTGAATGCCTTCAGCTTGCAGTAAAGACATTCAAATAGGTAAATTCATGAGTAAACGAGGGTGGGCTTAAAATCAGGTGACCTTCATACTGTAGGGAACTAAGGTCCCTCCATTTTTTGCTTCCCAGCTCCAAGCACCTTTAAATGGATCAGAAACGATGATGTTGATGCATTTGATGTTTATAATGAGGCAAAGAGCAACATTTCTGATAATTACACATCATCAAGTAACGGATTCACCGATGGACACTGCCAATACTGGCAACGAGATCATGTTTCCAGGTCGAGAGAGAGTTTTATTAGCTCTCTTTTTTGGATTCTCCAAATGGATGAGCAGTTTCTGTTCTGAAATGAAGTCAGTTGGGGATGTTGCAACTGATTTATTTGTTTTAAACATTTCGCCGGTATATAACTATCCCTGGTCCAGTATCGTTGCACTGCACCAGTGCTACCTAGAATTCCATGTCACTTTTTTTGTATGTAGGATCTGAAAGCCCACCCTCTGTGAAAATAAAGGCGCTCAAGCAGACAGAGGGGGGAGCTTAATTTTTGGTAATCTTCATGGTAGGGGGAACTACGGTCCTTTCAATTTGAGATATCTGTCACTTTGCCTTATTTGACCTCTTTTGCTGGTTTGATAGATCATAATATGGTCGCGTTTCATGGCAGGGATCAGGAGCCCGTGTTTGAAGAATTGTCGAAGAATCACACACCTTCAAACTAAACAGCAGCCACCTCATAGTAACCAGTAAAGCAGTATTCAGTAACTGCAAAAGGGAATATTCAGTACAATCCGCGGTATCGCAATGGGAAAGATAAAGTCATCCAGTAATGATTTAGATATGTGGTGTGCGTATGTGTCGATAAAGGGGGGAGCTCTAATTTTATGCAATTTATGCCAATATTTGTGGCTTGAAACTATATGTATGGATGTTTTGACGTACACGACAGGAGAGCAATATGGCTCTCAGTGGTGCTCAAACAATGAACTGCACCCCTTGGGTTATTTTTGCGCTTGATGGAGCGGAAAAGGTCATTGTGCATCAGCTGTAACGCTTAAACATACCGGAAAACGTCCTCGGGAAGTTCGGGTCATCTGTTCGAAACCTCAGGCCATGACGGCCTAACGGGAAGGCTACATTTGCTATGTCAGCACTCTTTATTTGCTCATAATAAAGCGGCAGATTACTTTTCGATCACCTCATCGTGCATTAATAGAGCTTTCTTTTGTGCAGAGGAGCATTTCCTTGAACTTAGGCTGCTAAATGATGGTGATGCTCATGCCAACACCACTTTAGTTGGACGGACATCTTGTGTCCCGTGTAAATCACATCACCACTTATACTTGGAAAAATCCGCTCACCATATTCTTCGCTTTGAGGTTATTTGCTGGTATAGTAGTGGAGTAAATACAAAGCTACAATCATTAATAGTGTGGTAGTGAAGCAGAATATATTTACTCACCCACTTTCTCTCGGAAGGAAAAGGGTATAACTGTCTAATCAGTTTAGAGGACTTTATCGGGGTGAATCTTCCCTTATTTTTCCAAGTATGCATTTTCCTTTCTTGCCTTTCCTGTAATTGCAATCCTACCGCGACTGTACATAGGTCGTAGCTATAGTGTATGTGAACATAAATGAAAATGCAAATATACCATAGCATAAAGATCTGATGATAAATTCATTACCTACATACTACAACCCCAGTACCGCCTTCAGTTGCAGCCACTTAAAGTTGAACCAGCCTCTCCAGCCTGGAATCCCACCAAGGTAGGAAGTGTCAAAGATACCACCAGTCCAGGAACTCCAGTAGCTCCTTTTGGGTTGTACGGCATCTCTCACTCCTTTTACAAAGTAGTTTGCATTCTGCTGAGCTTTGGAAACAAGCTCGTCTTTGGATAGACCCTTTGTGTCTACTCCGTAACTCTTAAGATACTTTTCCAGATCCTTCTGAGACCACGAGGGCATTTGGGATGTGAGTTGATCAAACCAGTCATTGGCTGCCTTTTTAGCACCATGGTAACCATCAGTAGCTGTCTCTTTGGCAGAAGAAGCCTGAGAGTCAACAGAGTCCTTCAAGTCAGAAGCCTGGTTTTTGAAGGAGTCAACCAGCTGATTGGCCTTAGCATAGATATCGTCTTTGGATGTGACATCCACTCCGTTCTCGCTCAGCCACTTTTTCAAGCTTTCAGGGGACCACCCTTCAAACAACCACGTGGCCTTGTCGGAGACGTAGGAAGGAGGAGTGAACCTGTTTTTGTTGACTAGCTGCACCAAATCCTGTTTGGTGGAAAAACGCGGGATGTGGACTTGACGCGAGTTGAGGAACGACTTCAAGCGCGACTTGGGCCACCTTGAAACATCGATCAAGAATGTGTCATTCACGAAATCAGAAACATTCTTCTGCCACTCGGTTCCAATCGATGAAGCATCGGCTACCTTCGACTTTGCATACTCTTCGAGATCGGATTTCAATGTATCTTTACTGTCTTCCAGGGTTTTCCACAAATCAGCTTGAGAAACTTGGTGGCCATGGAATTTCAGCCATTCCACGATTTGTGACTCGCTCAGGCCTTTGAAAAACGAATCCTTGAGTTCATTGGACTTGTCAAGAGATTGCGAGGCGTCAATATTGAGTTGCTCCAAAAACGCATTCTTTTCATCCCTCAAGTGCTTTGAAGCGGGGTAGATACTCTCCCGCACTTTCTGCAACAGCGCCTCTCTGTTATTCTTGTAAGAATCCTGAACAGATACGCCGTACTCGTTGAGCCATTGGTAAAGATCGTCATTGGACCAGGACTGATACAACCACTCTCCGGGATACTTTCCAGACACTTTCAATTTTTTGGTCACACCGGCATAGTTTTCTTTTGCCTTGGCCACGAGTTGATCTTTAGTGGAGTCATTGGAAACCACAATTCCCTGATCACTCAAAAACTTGCGCAAACTGGAATCAGACCATGTATCAAACACCCAGCTGGAAATGTCTCTGGGAGGTGCAACTTGCTTTTTCCCGGTCAGAGAGTAGTCGGTAAGCCACTCAAAAGGGGTTTCACTGGGTGTGAGCCTATAAACGATGAAATCGCCCCAGCTCTTCAATCTGTCAGTCCAAGTTTCTTGACCAGGATAGCGCAACTTGTAAAGTTGCTGATGAATTTTGTCCAATTGCTCAACAACTGCTTTCTCGCCATCCTTGGCTTTCCTGTCCTTGAGGAATTGCTGCATATCAGACTCATCCCATTCGTTTACAATCTTGTCATAATATACAGATGCTGCCGATGGGTCTGGTCTGGCAGGGCCGAAAAAGGCTTCAGCCAAACTGAGGCATACTAACGCAAGAAAAATTCTAGCTGGTCTCATTGCGGAGGAATACAAGGGCGCGCTGCATGCATTTTATAGTGCCCCTTGTATTGCTTGCTGCGTGACGCGATGAGTTTGCCTCGACAGGAGTTGAACCCAACCCCACATTATCGACGTGCAAAGCGAGAATTTTCAAGATCAGGGATCTCTGTGTTTATTCAGGTCTAAGGTTCATTTTGGCTCTTTGAGAAAAATCGGATTTCTCTGTATGTGATTTTTTACTGCATGTTATGATAGTGATTTCTGCTTTAACGGTACAATTCTTGGCCAACTTCATCATGGGTAGCTTTTACAGGGGAGCTCTACTATTCTCGTTAGTGACTATGTTCAGATCACTACTTCTGCAAGGTGACTGCTGTCGTCACTTTCCTTCCTGGAAGTTGACATTGTAGCTTAGTAATGTTTTCTCCTTATGTTTCGGAGTAACTCGCTGGCGATATGGTATGCCGCATAATATGCTCAAATACTTACTTTACTGCTGACATCCCCCTTAAGTGTTTCGTAGCTCAGAAAAAAAAAGCTCACCCGCAGCAGGAAGTAAGTTAGCGCCGTAATGTTACGGGTTTGATATTGTGGAATGTGGGGGATGTCAACGGGGTTAGTAAGAATATCGGCGAGGCTCTGCTTGGTAGGAATATGGGAGGTCTTGAAAGAATTCTCTGAAATCGTTTTTGTTAACGCAGACATTTTATATCCCAGAACTTCTCATCATTTCCAAGTTTTCAAGATCACACTGTGGCGAGAGCGGACATGTTGTCCGCGATCAAGAGCTGCTTGCTTTCCTGCAACTCATTTGATGGGACTTTGAGAATTCAGGTTTGGACACAAGTTTATGTTCACCAGTTTAGGGATGTCCGTTTTGAGAGTGACAAACCCGTAAGTAACGATTAGACTCGTTGAGTACCAAATGCTTGGTAGTGATTTGGCGAGTGCTTGATGTTTTCTCCTATAAGGCGTTAGTTGGCTGGTGTGCAGTCTCTTATGATGAATACTCGTCTCAATCGGAAGAAAGTAAGACAGAATGGCCGGTTTACCTCGAGTGATCCGTACGTTGCGTCTCAGGTTTAATTTTTCTCGTATTGTTTCATATCAGTCATCTCTCTCTGATAACCAGTCGCACTATTGCGAATTTTGCAGACCTGAGATAGCTGCCCTCAGCTGCAGGGGTGATGCAAACCGGTTTTGACAGACGGATAATGTGGGACCTAAAATCTTCCACGTACATTGAGATTTCGAGCTGAGGCCCTTCAGGCGAAGCATTAGATCTGTTCCACAAAGATCTGTTGGTGAGCGAGGTGAATTTGACTCATGATTTTAATGAGTGATCATAAGCTATTTTTAGTTTGAACTTCTATCGCCCGCCTATATGTTGGTTTTTCTCAACCGAGATTGTCCCTTGTGTCAGGTTATGAGATGAAAAAATGTTAGTCTGATCAAGTTGATGTCAGGTTCTTTTAAGCAGATATGCCGATAAGAGGAGGGATTTTGTTCTTTCAGAACATGCGGCAAAGTGATGCGTTGTTATGCAAACCGTTGTTTTATGTGATGACATTTGTTGTCGGAATCTTGTTGTAGTAGTTACAATGTAACTTTAGCATCATATGTTTCATGAAGCGTAGCTTTTTAGCAAATTGACAATGATGAACTTGAGAAAAAGAAAGTGGCTCTTATGTCAGTGGTACCAGTAAATATGGAGCCTGGAATTTATGAATCATGTCCGTGATGAACCTATCTGATGACAATGATAGTTTTGCGTATGACTTGTAAGCGACAGATAGGTGACAAGCCCATTCATGGTGATTTTTCTAATGCATCTGTTGAGTGGCTCACCGAAATTGTTAAGGAAAGATCGATAAGTTTTGGTGATTTTCTAGGCTCATGTGCATTGGTACTGATTCTTGTGATGCGCCCAGACCGACAGTGGCCATAGACGAGACTACAGAATTTGATGACGAGTCATGCTCTGGTTTATTCTGTTGAGCCTGTTTTTGACTGAAATCATGATCTTGTACAATCAAAAGGTTATGCATGACTCACTTATCCTTAAGGTTCAAAATTCAAGATTTCTTTAGATAGATGCGAATTGCTGGAAGGAAACGCTCATTCTTGTGCCTTCTAGGTCAGCCAAAATATCCAATTGCACTTTGTTCGGAACGAGGTTTAATTTGGTCAAGTACATCTTCTCCGGTACAGCACAAAATTTCGTCCACAAATTGATCTTTAGGAAATCCCTGAAGCGAAATCGGTCACAAACTAGTCTCAAGATTATATCTTCCGCTTAGATTCAAAGATAATATAGACTGAAAAGACTTTCGATGATGTGGCCACAAATTGATCTCGAGATTATCTTTTCCCCTCTGCTTCAGAAATGATCAAAAGTTATGGGGTATGTTGTCTCGAAGGCTCTGAAAATTAACCACCATCATTTTGTTATGGTAGAGGAGTTTCTGTCATCGATCACAGTTCCCTGTCTGACTACCGAGCAAAGCCAAGACTGGTAGAGTGGTCTATGAGCAAAGGGGTCAATGTGAGATGAGACGGAGTGCCCGATTCACTTATGGTGATGTTATATGGGCTGTTTGTACAGATTCTTGCTGGAATCAATGTGATTTTTTGCTGCAAGTTTATGATGACAATTTCGTCTTCAACAAAATAATTCTCCATGAAAAGATTGTTAGTTGTGCGAGAAAACTAGGATACTGACGAAAAATTTGCTTATCATAGAAGAATGATGTAAAGCGTATTGGGAAAGGGCATGATGCGTTCTACTCGCAATTTTTCCAAGACGTGATTGTATAGAGAACAAAAGTTTTACTACGTCTCATCGTCGAGGCAAGATAATGCAAACCTTCAGCAAACTCCCAGAAAGTGTAAAACAATTCAGCTAGTCCATGAAGTAAGGTGGTCACTGGCGCCAGGTGACGCTTACGACTTTATAGGCCTAGAACGACAGTATGTTTTAACTTTTAAGCAAATTTATGAGCAAGATGTCTAGGCTGTCGACGAGCCTAGATTTTGAAGCAGTTGATTAGCAAGGTTGAAAGAGTGCAAGATGAGACCGCTCTTCACGACGAGAGCAGTTCTAAGGTGTTAGTATCACAAGGCTAACGCAACTCAAATAATACGAACCAAAACGTTGGAAGAATTTTTTTGTCAACCAATCTCCCCCAAGTTGCCCTCAATTATTGGTATTTCATTGTAACCGCGACAGTAGCCCACAATCATAAGCGCCTTAAGGTAACCGCGACAGAAGCTAATGCCCAAAAGTTTATCTTTGCCCCCAATGACCCACAAATTTTAGTTCTGCTTCAAGAAGTTGTCTTCTAGAACTTATGGTCAATAGACCAACTCCCTCAGATCCCTCAAAAATTACGTCCTATATCAATTCAACAAAGAACGCTATGCACCAGATACCGAAAAGCTGAGATGCAATAGAAAATGATTTCGCTCAAGGATTGATCCAAGAGCATGCCAATCAAGGTGTGAGCCAAAATAACATCACATCACTCAGGAAATTATCCCAGAGTTTAAAGAGTTTGCGACATTTAGCATTAGATGGAATCACCCACTTAGCGCTACCATTCACCGCGGTTTCCTTGCCTAAGGGAATACACGCCCTCTCGGAAAATCTACAGGAGAATAAGTCAAGACCGACTTCCAAGATCACTCTCTTCAACTACAACTCGGGTACCAAAGTACCAGATTTCAAAATTGTGCTTTTGTCGTTTCACTCGAAAGGCAATTTCAATGAACATAAGGGTACTTTTACAAATCACAACTCGGGCGCTAAACTTTTAGCACCCGATTCAATTCGTCTTTTGCCGTTTCACTAGCTGTCACTAAGGCAATCTCTTCAAAGTTCCTTCACAAACTACAACTCGGGCACTACGGCACCCGATTTCAAAATTGTGCTTTTGTCGTTTGTTTCACTCGAAAGGCAATTTCAATGAACATAAGGGTACTTTTACAAATCACAACTCGGGCGCTAAACTTTTAGCGCCCGATTCAATTCGTCTTTTGCCGTTTCACTAGCTGTTACTAAGGCAATCTCTTCAAAGTTCCTTCACAAACTACAACTCGGGCACTACGGCACCCGATTTCAAAAATGTGCTTTTGCCGTTATAAGATCGAGATTGGCATTGAGTTTCCGTCAAATCCGATCCTTGTTATTAGCCCCCAGAACCCACTTATATTTGCTACTATATCATACTCAAGCTTCAAGACAACAGTGTCAGGCGCTTGCGACTAGCTTGGCTACTCCTGGCGCCAGGAGTTAAAGTTCGCTATTCTAATAGAACATCAAATACTGCTACTCCAGTTGCCACATGGAGTAGAGTTATATGTTGGCTGCTCAAGGCGCTAGCCGAGAGCTTGAAGTGTTTGCCATCGAGAATAGCATCCAAACCCTCCATTCTAGGAGCCACCTAAAACGAAGATCACCACGTGAGAGTGGAAACGGTTGACCGTCATGAATACAACGTCGGCCAGACACTATGGTATTAGCGTTGCTTAGGGTACGAGATCTACTTTCCGTATTCCAGCACAGCGGTTAAAGAAGAAACACAAAAAGGATTTTAGGAATTGCACGACCTGGGGGACAACCAAGTCTTACGTAATCCGGAGATCGGGGTGTAGAGATGTGGTTTCCATGTGTAGGATTCAGCGAGTTTCCGAGAATTCTAAAGCGTGATTTAGTGTGTACCGTAAAGTGACCAAAATATGTGCAGGAAAGTTGTCTCTGCTAACCTGTGGCTTGAATATGCAAAAAGGAGGTCGTGTTCGAGTAGGGTTCCAGCAAGAGGAGGAGCTTTTGGCAAATCGTTGTCCGCTGGATTCAAAGCATCTCTATGTAGTGAATTTTAAAATGAAGAGAGAATATAATGAGGCATTCTAGCTGTGAACGTCATTCTGGGCTGCCTGTGGTATTTCGAGATGCACGACATTGTTGAATACATATATCCTCAGATAAGGAGAGCTCCAAATATAAAAAAACAGAAACCCCGCGAAATCCACTACTACCATAGTTCTAAGGCACATCTTTGCCATGTCCCAGATGATTCGCCTCGATGGTGCATATCAATGAAAGAACAATGCAAATTACGGATGAACGGTACTCGACGGAGGTGAAATTGGTGCAAACAAAAATGTAGAAAGCAGAATTTTTTACTTGCTTAATTAACCGGGTGACATTTTTGAAATGCGAAAAAAAGAAACTCTGTTCTACAATTGATTTTTGTAATTTCTCTCGTATCCATGATCATCTTAGCTTTAAAGAGACGAATATAAAATAATTGATAATTCAGTGGCGATAGGTCTCCCACAAAAAAAACTGAATCATCTATTTCTATCTTGGCTAGAGGTGTGATCGGGACCAAATCCACCATGCGTTACGGTTAAGCTTTAACCAAGCTTTAGGGCTTCCCACGCATCGCATAATTACAGTCAGTTGATGAGAATCTATATTTTTGAGGCTCTCAATCCATGTATCAGCTCCGTATCAAACTACATCCACAAGGAGTCGAACTCAAAGATCGTGTCCTCACCAAACTATGACAACTAGATGTAAGTCGATTAAAGTAATACCGTCTAACTTTAGCCCTTCGCCGAACAAACTTCACTCCAGACTACTCTACACGCGTGCGATCCGGACTCAGTTCCGTACAGGAAACCCCGCAACCAGAAGATAATCTACTAGCTCCCAGGGGAATCAATGTTCCATCCACAAGGGAACAAGACGAACAATTTGTCGCGTCAAGCGGGTTCCATCAAAAGTCCTCGCTTAACTACAACGTAAACGGGGTGGGCTTCCGTGGTCCAACAGAACTGGAAAGAGTTCCATTGGCTTTTGAATCAAATATTCCATCAGAAACAAAATGGGCCCTCACGGTGGCTATTAGGGTGTCCAATTCCAATCCATCCAGTTTGAATTTTAGAGAAAATCCATGGATCTTGCCAAACCTTATCTGTCATCTTGATTGTACCGTTTATGGCGGTGCTACTGACTCTGAAAATTCGGACATTCAACTTTCTCTTAACGCCGCTATAACATTGAGAAATCTTCTCCAGGATAGTGAAAATGCACAGATTCTGGCTGCCCATCCGTCGATGGGATACGTCAAACAGTGTCTAGTGCGCATGGTTGAAAACCACAACCTTTACGACTCTATAGCCATAGACGAACTGTACGAATCATCAAAGGAGCTGCTGCGGTATGCGGTGGACATTGCAGAGACAATTTCCGGGTTCATATCACCAGCCTCCATCGATGATCCCCTTTTCATTTCCACCATGCGTATCCTCGAAACCACAAACGATAGGTTTCTAACCGTGACGATTTTGCGTATTTTGTCGAGACTGATGGTAAACACTTCTCTGAACGAGCCAAACGCAGCGGACAACGTTACTGAGGTTGTGCTGGATAAAGTGGCCTCTTTTGTGGTTTTGAGTAGCGCCTCAAAGGACGTGTTGAACGATGATCTTGTTCTTGGTTCTCTAGATTTTCTTCACCAGTTTTGCCTTCCTGGAGGGGTTCGCCTGGAGAAAGTTTTGAAGTCTCAAGTGAGGAAATCTATTTTGAAAGATTTCATCCCGCGACTTCTCACTTACAATTGTAAATGGGATACTGAGTTTACTGGAAGCGAATTGCCAACTTTAAAGTTACTCCAACGGGTAAGAACCCAACAACCCAAAGCGGCTCCCTTCTTAAAAGCACACACAGACTTGTTTTCTGAGATTGATTCCTTGAACGAACCTGCCAGAGCAACCGCTTGGATGAGGTCTTGCTACTATGCTGTGGAGGATGGCGAGGTTACTCAGATTTCGTTGTGGAAATCATACGAGGCACAGTTTGGAGAAACTTCTTCTCAGAAGACTAAAAGACTTCTTCCTGCTGTAGACTTTATCAAAAACGTTAATAACGCCTTCCCCTTCAGTTCTGCAATGGTGATAAACCTCGATAACGGCCAAAAGAGGTTCATCATCAAGGGCATCCTCCCAAGGCAGTATCCCATAAGTATTACGCGTGGAGACTTTGAAGCACTCAAACAACCTCCTGTCAAAAGCACGGGAGATGAGGACAAGGGAAAAAAACGGGCCAGACAGCAACCCATCAGAATATTTAACTATGGCGACAACGACAACATCAGTTTAAACGAGATCAATATCAGTGCCTCTCTTTTGCTGAATACTCTGGTTTCAACCGATAAGGATATGTACAAAGGTGATCTCACGTTTTTGCTAGAGCAAGTGATGAAGGTGCCAAAGTTGGTGGATTATGTCAGTGAAGCTTTGAGTGCATTGGAGTATTGAGAGAGAGATTTGACCCCTTTTGAGTGATGATAACAAGGTAAAAAGATAATCATTGAGGATCCGATTTTTTTTTTCTTTTTTTTTTTTGAGAGTTTTCTGTAAGTTGAGCCCATTCGTAGTGGGTGTGTTATCATAGACATATTTGTTCAGTAGAAGAGCACCACACTACAATTTGAGCTCCCTGGAGTTGGATAGACAAAACCGCTCGCCTGATGGACCATCCACTTCAGGATAGTAACAAGAATAATAATTGGAAACAAGATTGTACCAAAAACTCTTACAATCTGGAATATCACCACTTCTACACATCCACTGACTTGACCACCTGTTATACAAAGAGTGGTTACAGCTGCAGAAATAAACTAAAGACCACCGCAGAATAAAATATGTTGCAACCCGTGAATAATAAGAGAACTATCAAAAGGTAAGGAAAGGGTCAGAGTGTCACCAATCCTGACGTCAAATCGCTTTGCTGGCTGAAATATTCCAATCTCTTGGGCTATTATTCAATGTCTTGGAGGATTGTGTCTGATTTTTGATAAAGGAGCACGTTAAAATAACCACTGTGTACTTAATCCATGAGCTTTGAGATACTTAAAAATCGCCTTTTCAAGTGCCACTTCATCTTTGTCCTTGAGATCTTTGAGGCCACGACCCCTTCTATTCTTTTTATAGAATTTTCCGGTCGACAGGCCAAAATCCAGAAAGAACACCTGATCTTTATGCTGAATCATGTTTCGAGAACTTATGTCCCCATGCACAGCGCCTAGAGCATGCATAGCCTTCAGTGCGTCTCGAGCTGACTGTCGAATTTCATCTCTTGAGAAATCAGGTGGTGTTCCGTCGATGAATTCGATAATCAAAAATAAACCACCAAAGTGTATCTTGAAGCCATCGTTGTCTGACAAGTGGCACATGCCGGCATGATACAATCGTGGAATGCACTTACCCCACAGGCTCTTGAGTTGACGATACATAACAAGCTCGCGAAAGAAGGTGTGTTTGATGAATCTTCTGAATAACGGTTCGTTGAAAGTATAGTTATTGTGAACTTTCTTCCCACGCACAGGATCGAAAAGCTTTAGGAGATAACGTGAAGTACCTGGTTGAACACCTGTATGTCTCACATTGGCTGTGAGTTTCTCGAAAACTTGGGCATTTATCTCCAAAACTTGGGCATTGTACACATGGCCTTGTTGGATGATTCGCATGCTTGATTTATCAAAAGGAATCATATCATAAAGGTTGACAGTTTCAGCAATTCCGTTGACGGTGAAAGTGACCTTTTTAGAATTTTCAGGCCTCTTTTTTTGGAGATACTTGCGAAACCAGTTGTAGCTTTTCCGGTCTCTTATGATCATTTCCTCATCTGAAAATTGTAAAGCCGCACCCAACTTTGAAAGAAGTCTTCTGTAATCATCTCTCCGTACAACCATGTCCTCTCTTGCTTTGAATATATGTGCAGCAAGAACACATGAAAGTGTATTGACGGATGCATCGTTCTTGACTCTGACGTAACGAAACTTGACATACTTGAACATGCCTTGATCGGATTTCACATCTTTATTGCCGGTGAATTTTTTCACTTTCTCGATATCCTCTTCTTCCACCTCTAGCTTGAAGCAAAGTGTGTCCATGTAGTTGGTGACAACACCATAAGGTGTTCCACCACAGATACATTGACTCACCGCCTGAGTAAGTGGGTCGTTGGTATCGATGGAAGGGAACTTGACTTCGATGCAAACAAATGGTTCACCGTCTTCTTTGACAGCAAAGTCAGGTATAGCTATATATTCGGTTTTATCCTTTTGGTCAACCTGATTTTTGTAGTCATATATTGAAGTGCACGCGTAGAAATCGAGACGATTCCCCCACAAATAAGGAAAGAGAGTCATTATGGGGCTCAACACGGATTCAAACGCTCCTTTGGTGGCACTTTCGGGAATTTCGTATTTTGGATCAGCTATAAAGGGTTAACTTATATAAGCTGCTTTGTTGCAGAAAGAATATCTCATTCTATCATTTGCGCTTCTCACGAAATCGTTCATTCTTTGATACGTCTCGTCAAAATTCATCTCATATGAATCGTCAGACATTACAGCTCGATGAAAAAGTGTATCAGCTCTAGGACAGTTGTTGGGCATATCATCTGAGAATAAAAACACACGGCTAGGTTCCGAGACTGACTCCACCTCCTCAATCTCCGTTTGCGAACGTGTTCGCTTGATCTCGGGAATTACAAGACATCTCGAAGGCAAAGAGAAAAAAATGTGCAAAGACAACCTGAAAGCTTCCATAATGTAATCAGAGCTTGGTTCAGAAAAAAACATGTTATCATCGAACGTGGCCAAGGCAGGTGAAACTTTGGTGTAATCAAGTCCGGGAAAGACAGGAGTTGGGCTTTCAGGTTCTGGTAATTCTTCATCAACGAATTTGAACTTTACTTGATTGGCATACCAGTCGAAGCGCTCCCTTTTATGAAGTTTTACCTCTTGAGGGCTCAGCATGATTGATTGGATTGGTGTTTGGATTTTTCTTCTACACTGCAAACTGCGTCTGATGATAGGTGCTACAAGAGTGATATGAACTGATCTGATCTTACAACCTGGAATCAAATGTAGATATATTATATCCCAAATAGATTTTCGAATAAAAATTGGACTTTTTATTATTAGTGATTATTGTTTTGACAAAAAGATGGCCAAGGTTTGCTGTACTTTCCCAAAAATACTATTCTGTTGGCGCGAAAAATGAGAAATAATTGCGCTTTTTATGTTATTCGGCACCGTAAAACGTTTTTTTTCCTCGGATAAATATCAATACATCATCTACCTGCATAAATTATGCACAGATTGCAGGATTCTGCCTAGGGTTTGTTTTTTAATGTGAAAGAAGAATTAACCTATATTTCAATAAACTTTTGCATAATATGATGTTCTATTATTTTGAGGTGTTTTTCGTGTGTGTTCGTGCAGTGCCCTTTCCCCTATTTAAGACGTCGCCATGTTTTTTGAGGGGGAGAGTGACGGCCCCTGTAAAAGTAGTCAAATATATACATACAATGCATTATGTTCTACGGTACTTCAAATGATTCGTAAATATAGATTCAAAGAACGTGACTCTGCGATCTAGAGCAAGAAAGCGACTCAATGAATGCTAACTTGAGTACTCTAATATCATTCTAAGATCAATGCAATCACTCATACACTTGAAATTTCTATGCCCAGAGCTAATTGGTTTCAGTGCATTATACTCAAACTCTCCACCAAAGTAGCGTCTCGTTCCTTTTGCCATGAATTTGCATCCCAGATTTTACTAGTAAGGAGTGGGTTCGAATAAACCGCCGATAGTACTTCATCGTTGGCTCAGGTCAGTATATAGGCACTCAACGGTTAAGTGTATGCATAATGCAGCGAGCAGACTTGTAATAATTTCATTTCCATGAGGTAGTTATTTGCACCTGTTTAGCCGAGGTACCTAATTGAATTTAGAGTCACTTGGCCTAAAAATAGCTTCACGGTATAAAAACGTGTTATGCCAAGATGACTTTTGAAACTTTCAGAGCGACCAAATTTGTGAAAGATGTCAGGGCCTTTTCGCGTAATACTGAAAGAGTGCCGGTAATTTTAGGCGATATATAATAAACTGCCTCATGCTGTCCTTTATTGGGCTATTTTTACTATTGTTGACATAGAGTGATTTTATCACCCGTTGATCATTTTGAAATATGTTGGCACTCTATTCTACGAGAAAAGAAAGCTTACAACGGTACCGCTATTTTAAGTGGCTCTTTGTTGGAATTCACAATAAAGATAAGCTCCTCGCATTCGCTATCTGAACAATCATTACATGCCTTTTCTGGTAATATGTGCATATGTATTTGAGGATCATCTCTTCCGCTTCGCTTCAGATATGGTTAAACCTTTTCTGCCTTTTCTGCACTTTGTAGCTTACTCTTCAACACCACATCCACACGTTTCACCATATCCAACTTTTCTGCCACAATCTTGTTGAGCTGTTCGCTATCTTTAACCAGCTTCTCGCATCTATCCTGGTAAAATTTGACGGCGGCTTGAGCATCTTTTTCTATAAAGTATCCAGTACCTACATCCACCAAAAACTTCTGACACTCTACGGTTTGACCTGGAACATACATAGAAGCTGTTAAGGGGACGAGTATATTTTCTCCCTCTGAGTTCTGACTGACTGTTTTGACGTTATTTGAGCATTCTTGAAATTTCAACTTTGCCGTATTCAATGCCTGAAGCGATTGAGATAAATGCTGAAGCTCAGACTGCAGCTGCTGCTTGAACTCGAAAATTTGCTGGGGCTCCAGCGTCGTTATATCGACTATTGTTAGTAGTTGAAATCTTAGTACTTACTTCTCTGTTGAGACATGGTGTGTGGATAAACACAACGAAGATTATGGCACAACTCAATCTCACAAAATTTCTCTTTGTTATTTCATCCTTTGTAGCCATCCTATGATCTACGCCCTGTCATTGTCATTTCCTCACGCAATCATTTATACTTTCTCGATAGCTGCATGCTATACACGCCAACGATGGCCCACTCGATAATGTAAGTCACGGTGTAACCTCTACTTTGCGTAATGGTGAGCTATTATATTGTGGCGAAACAGAAGAGCATTTAATTCAGCTATCGATACTAAACTTCCTGACTACTTTTACCTGTTCCTTTTGTTTTCTTATATTTTTTTCCTTTTCAAGGCATCTGATGTTGTTCCACCTCCTTCAAGTACTGCTCCTACGGCTGACCCTTCTGCTTCTGCTGCTAGTAAACGGAGGCGTCTAGCCTAGATCTTACGAAACGGCAAAGCAGCCTCTTTTCACCGGTCTTTCTGCCGTACGTAGACATATTCTTAAGTGCGTCGAAAGCTCCTCCTGGCAATCAGCGTTGTAGAAAACCATCTCTATCTTTGATTTGAAAAAATCCCTCAGCATTTTCCGAAAACTCGCTACAACCACTTCAGCCTCATACTTCCTGGCCTGTATCATCTCTACCAGCATCTTTCGCCTTCTAACCTCATCCATCCTGTATCCACCATCCTTGGTTACCCTATCAACCATTGCGTTGCTATGCAAACAACACTGGAGAGAAAGACAAGACAGCGTGAGAGAGGTACACATCACTAATGAACAATCAGACCCTGGGGAACG
This sequence comes from Citeromyces matritensis, assembly GCA_030570875.1. Lineage (NCBI taxonomy): Eukaryota > Fungi > Ascomycota > Pichiomycetes > Pichiales > Pichiaceae > Citeromyces > Citeromyces matritensis. The sequence continues at coordinate 22,075 of JAJLWQ010000120.1, forward strand.
AAGAGGTCAACTCATTCGCGAGAGAGTAACAAGACTGCGTGAGAGACCAAAACCGTCCACTTTTCATAATTACGTGTCTGCTGCCTCTCAAGTGCCGATAAAAGCTCCCTACCTCACAAAGACGTCTGTAATCCCTCCATTGACTCATCCTCTTATTCATTTACCCAAATGTCCTCCTCTAAACCTCCTCTTCTCCTGATCGGTACTTTTCCCCCATCAATTATTAGCCCGGATTCAGTTCTCTACAGACAACATTAGTCTGTGGATTGTCGAGGAGTCATTGGAGCGAAAGAGCTTCGTTCGCGCTTTTGGAAATAGAACTTGGAAGTTGAATGGGTGAACGCAATACTGTTGACTGACTTTCATGATTAAGGTACCTGTATTGGCTTCAGCCATACTTGGGAAGGAAATATTACTGATGCAATGCCCTTACCCTTCGTCGCAACCGGACATCACCGTGTCAGCCATATTATCGAAATGGAAGTGGAGGGAAAAGAAGTGGCTCGCGGTGATTGGTCTCAGGAGACCAAAAACTGGATAGCCACCAATATTATGTGGCCCTGTCTTACAGAAGTAGCTCAATTCAAATTCATGCAAACGGACCCAAATTGGTCCATCTTTCTGTAAAATAAAAGAAAACCAAAAGACATTCATACCTCAACAGGGCCAATCAGGCTGTCAATCAGTAAAATTGTCAGCATAGGAGTAAGCGATCAATAATAACTAACAACCAACAGCAATATACTATAAATCCAGTTAACCACTCCGCAAAACGTCAGATGAAGGATCAATGGAAAAACACCACCTTCCACGGAAGTAAAGTAATGGCGGAATTAGTCAGATTCCTAGAAGGGATGATATGAGCATAAGTTCGGCACAAGTCCAATATATTATGCTCCACTGCATAATGTTGCAGTAGAGAGAGAGCACTGCATGAGGAGTTGAAAATGCCTAAACGATGGCCGCTTTATAGGCCGATGAGGCCTGAATTCAAACTATGAGTTCGAATTTCCTCTACAAGTATTCAGTCGACCGAAATAGGTTAGACGCTGAGTCCTACAAGCTGGTGTACTCAAATAGGCACGCTCCATATGCAGTAATATAGCTCGAGTCCAATCGGTGGCCAGGCTGAATCAATAAAATACTTTCACATGTGTCTCTTGCATAAGCTTGCATGGTGCAGGAGAATTGAAAGCACGGGCAACTCGGTAGGTATATAAAGGGAGTCCTGGCTGTTGGGGCGTGAGAGAAATGATCAGCCGCCATAAGGAAGTTTTCATTAAGTTACACCTTATACAGACAAGAACTACCCATTCAAGAATATAAGAATTCTCACTGAATCAGTGAAAAAATCAATCCAAGGCAAGTGTATTACTAATGGTCTAAGCCACTATACTACTTGACTCACAGTAATCCAAATGGATGGATAACTATGCCTAACCCAACGCATCACGGGGATTCCATCCTCGTATGCCAATAAAAATGCACATTACAATTCACTGCACGACCTCCTCAATGCCTCTGCAAGCTGCTCCTCGTAATCATCCACCACTCTGTCTTCACTCGGTCCATCGTGTCTCTCACTTTCCTCAATCAACCTAAGTAAGTCGTCACTCACATCATCCTCCCTTGACATGTTCATACTCTCACTCATTGCAAGCGCCACCTTCATCTCTTCGTCTTGATCAAACTCTGATCCGTTGTACTTACTCAAAACCTTCTGAGCTCTATCCAGTGAGCTCTTTTCAAATTCCATATCGTCCAGCTCCAGCTGGATTCCGCGTTTGTACTTGAACTTCTTCTCACGAACCCCTCCTCGCACTTTTGCCTTTTTGGGCTTCAAATGTTTCTTGTACTTCTCGTACTGGTCTAGATCGCCAAATTGAAAATACTGCATAACGTTGCCCACAACGTAAACACCATTTGTAGCAAACCCATCGAGGTAGTCGAGCTTTACTTCACGAACCGGAGTCAAAAGCTCCAAGGAGAGCAGTTTTTTCGAGATTCGCGTAGATGTCACTCTGATGAGCTCTCCAGTAAGCACGTTGTAAGCCTGACACCACCCGTTGTACGATCCAAGTAGGCAAACCACTCCGTTGATGGCGATCGATGTGACGGGAGGCAGGTTTTCCGGGATCACAAGACCGTGTTTGAAAACAGGGTCAATAACCGTGGACGCAGTTTGATTGGCGCTTCGCACGTTCCAAATGATAACCTTGCCCGACTTCAAAACAATAGCAGCAAAACACCCATCTCCACCCGCCACTTTGTGATCCACAGGGAACCTTCCTGTTCCGTCAATGGTGGCCTGGCAAATGGGATCCCCCATCTCTACAGCCAATTCATTGGAAACACCTAGAGAGTCACCATGAAATGAATAACACACTACAGAGGAGTTGGTGGTTATAACGAGATTCTCACCGGAGAAATCAACCAAAACTTTACAAGAGTCCGTCCATGGAGATGCATGGAAGGAGGAACTTTCCAAAGAGTTGTCTCCCTCCCTATCTTCACGCAATGCACCTCTTAAAATGTGAACTGCCCCGGCTTCGTCCACAGCCACAATAGTATCCTTGTAGTTTGTACTTACAAAGCAAATAGCGCAGTTGGTCAAAGTTTGCGATAAAACCACCCGATTACTCCATAAATCCCACCCAACAAGCGCACCCTGAGATGTTCCACTCACACAACTCACAAATCCACTTTGCGACTGGACAAAAGAGTTGGTCACACATATAGCGGAAACGTACCCCCGTTGCGTGTCATTCTGGGTATATACGATCCCGGCATCGGCCTTTTTGCCGCTTAGCCATTTGTAGCAGACCGACCCGTTCATTCGGCCGAAAACTATTGCATTACGTGACATATCGTAGCATGTGGCTCCTGTTGGGGTTACACCGAAACTACAACCTTCAGTTCTGCCAGATTTCAAATTGCATTCAAAAACGTCTCCCGAATTTTGCGAAAACGAGTAGACCCGTCTGGCATGGAAATCCACAGCAACGTCGGTAATCACTTGAGCGTCTAGCGGGAAGTTTTGGTGAAATCTCACCGCTTTGCTCCATTTCCTCAAAACTTCCTGTCTGAGGGTGAATTCTGTCCGCCAGTTATGAGACCGGGTTAAAGAGGAGAATACCACACGGTGGAGTCTGTTGAAGAAAATCTCCTTCCACAGATCGTTATTGTTAGTAATCTCTCTCCATCTCTTGCACACTGAGCCTGCAGTTTCCAAGGTTTGAAAGTCCAGGAACGAGAGAACGACTAGAAGCAGTTCAACGGGGAGATCTGCAAGAAATGTCTTTTCATCTGGATCCGCAAAGGGGACTAGACTGTTACCAAGCTTGTCCAAGTGTGATGAGCTCATGCAGTTCGAGTCGTGGGGAGGTGATTTTGAGACCTATCATTGCGATGAAGCGTAAGCTGAGGAGTATACAGTAATATTTGCATGAAATCATGCAGCCGTGTTTTACAGTGTTGACACTTGATAAAGCTACAGTCGATATTGGCGAATCTGAGTTTGCTCCCTTTCGTCGTTGTCCAGAGTAAGAATAATAGGTGATTTAAGGCTGTAAAAAGCATTGCTCCGAAAAACGGGCGACCGCCGAGCCACCATTGAGCGACTACTGCGCAAAGAGTAGTAGGAGCGAAATGGTGAGTGAAGCAAAGTATGTAGGAGCAAAAGTAATTGAAGAATTCAACTCATTGGAACTCTCTCTTTCTGATCCTTACTTCGTACCGACGTCCAAAAATTTGTCGCATTTTCAAACTGTGAGATGTATCTATATAAGTGTATATATATCATCTCTTGGCACGTATTGACACGTACATGACAGACCGGAATATAAATAGGAGCTCATCCTATGTGTTCCGGGCCGGCATTCAAGAGTTTGTAGTGTACAATACACCCCTATAGTTCACTATATGCTTTTCTAACAAACTATTAGTCTCTGCCATATTTATGAGGTGATCTATATTATACCTTGAGCTTATCCGCGAAGCAATGCTCAATAATAAGTTATTGGGCTGCAATATACACTATGGTATAGACCAGAGAGTTTATGAATTCGACGAGACGTTGTCTACAAACAAAAAGCCAAGAGCCAGAAAACATCTTATGGACACATTCATCAATCTCTCGTTTTTCTCTATGGTCCAGATTAGAACACAGTAGTATAAAAGAGATCTTCATGGATTACAACTTCATGAAGACAAGGTGTGCTGTTTTGAGCCGATTATCTATCAGTTAGTTACTCGATGAAGCTGTAATCCAGAAAATACTTCTATGAGTTTAAGCTGCTCTTCAACACATGTACCAATGTATCTCACATTTTTAGGGAAGCACTCACGTGTGCTATTGTCGGTCCGAAACCTCCACAGTACTCGTGGTATCAGGTATCAAGCTAGGTGGAAAATCCAGATCAAGCTGCTCAAGAATTTAAGGGTCATGGGATAAATTAAATGTCAATTGGATCCATCAGACCTGAATCAAACAACAAGAGACAGTGGTTTGGTATAAGCACAATGATTGATAGCCTGTCTACCAACACACAGAACGTTCACCCAGTGGCTTTCATACGTATTCACAAAGACGGGAATATCACTCACATAGAACAAAGAAGTTTCGGTTCGACAGGTACGTAACCTGCACTTATACAAAAAGTAGAGAATAATGAGATTGTTCATGCAAATACTTCATAATAGCAAATATAAGGTAGAAAAGCTCTTCAACAGAGATCAAACCGATTCAGAAAATCCTACCAACACCAGAATAGGCAGCAGACCGAGAGAAGCACCACAGTACGAAGCACCACAGTAAGAGGCACCAGAGTAAGAGGCACCAGAGTAAGACACACCAGAGTAAGAAGCACCACAGTAAGAAGCACCAGAAGAAGCACCAGAAGAAGCACCAGAAGAAGCACCAGAGTAAGAAGCACCAGAAGAAGCACCAGAAAGAAGCACCAGAAAGAAGCACCAGAAAGAAGCACCAGAAAGAAGCACCAGAAAGAAGCACCAGAAAGAAGCACCAGACACATTCAAACCACCAGACAATCGACAATGGATGCAGCTCCAATAGAAATAAAGTCCCCACTTGACTTCCAAACTTGCTGCAAATAATAGTTGTTGTCACCTTGGCTTTAACACCTCATCGTGTAAATTCAAAAAACTGAATCCCCATTCATGTTTCCGATTCGCTTTTGAGATGCGACGAAATCCCCATTTCATCCTGAGTATAAGCGGCAAAGCAAACTTTCTTTCTCCTTTCCTGGTCACCTGTATCCGAATGTCTGATATCCTTTTTAAGCATTTTGAAGTGGGCCTTCAGCTGTTTTAAGCGACCCGCATGATTCCGAACCCGCTTCTCATCATCCTCTGGAGTTTCAGGAGGGTACCAATACTTGTTTCTCCTGTTGACGTAACCCGCTGCCTCGATGGAAATCTTTTCAAGTTCTGAGACCTTTCGCAACTCTTCTCGTTTTCTCTTAAAGTTGGAAACACGATTTTTGATGTTGTTCGTCAACCTCTCGAATGGAGTCGCTTTGGGAACCTGTTTCGATAACCCATTAGTATGAGCTCTGATTCTTTCGTGACAATATTCGATAAAACGCGGGTCATTTGTCCCGAACCATTCTTCATACAATGAATCGTCAACGTCATATTGCCGATCACTCGAGTCTAAACATGGAGGCAGCTCTTCGAATCCCTCAATTTCCATGGGTGAAGACTGAGCAGACGACTTATCAGCTCTAGTTGTTTGAGCTCTGGTGTTAAAGACACTTGGCTCGTCAGCCTCAGTGTGGATCTCGTTTGAAGGTCTAACTGTCGATTCAGGTTTGTTTCCTCTTTTCCATATTTTGGAAAACCTCTCTTTCAGGCTTGTTTCCGTCTTGGAGGCGTCATTCTTTTTGACAAACAACCTAAGCTTGCTCCAGCGAGAGCTCCATTTGGATTTGACCTTCTCAGGTTCTGGTGAAACACAAGCGATGGGAACTGGAGGAGTTTCCTTAATCAGTTTCTCCTTCTTTGGAACGTTTTTTGTCTCTGGGAACTTTTTCTCCTGCTTGTTCTCCTTTGAAATGATTTTCCTCTTTGACAGCTTTTTCCTCGAAAGACTTTCCCTTTGCTCGATCTCCTTTGGAAGACTCATTTTGTCCAGCAACTTTCTTCTTTGGCGCACCTTTTTTCTTTTGAGATTTTTCCTCTCCAACAGCTTCTCCTCTTCTATATGCTCTATAAGACCTAACCTCTCTTCCGGTTCCATTTTGCAAAAACTCACTTTTTCTAGCAGTCTCCAAGTTAAAAGGTTCTCCCTCTCACGAAGGTCTCCTCGTTGGGAGCGGATTTCCGCATCTGGCAGGTACCTCACCTTTTTGAATTCTCTCACGGATAATAATCCATCTTCTGTATCTCTTGCGTCATTGAAATCATTCTCAGTGTTGGGCACACAAGCGCTTTTTTCTCTAAGAGAGGTGTGACCAGCACGTGACTCGCGTCTCTTCTCTTCCCTGTAAGCATCTTGTACGACGGTTGAGCTTTTCGCTTCTCTGACATTTCTTTTCTTTTCATCAATGTGGATTCTTGAGGCAATCCCGCCTGCAGGAGCCTCAGTCTCAACCACCTTTTCAGTCTTGAGCGAAAAGTCGTCTAATCTAGACAGAGTGCGTTTCCTTTCGACCAGTTGAATCTCAATCAGAA
>JAJLWQ010000121.1:0-28760 GCA_030570875.1 Citeromyces matritensis
GTGTAAAGGAACTCTCCACTGAGAGTTGACCACTTTTATCTCAATGATATCCATCTGGCTTTGCATATCGTCTGCAGCCATCAGCAGATCAATCCAGCCTTCCCCCATCTCTGTTCCGTTGACTAGAGTGTAACAATCATCCAGGTGGACCACCACGGTAAGTGAGGGTGCCGGTTCTGATTCATAGATTATGTCGTCAGATATGCAGCTCAGTAGGCTAGAGAGTTTTTCTCCTGTCTGACCAGTGACTTTCAAGCAGACAAAGTTTACAGTTTTATTAATCAGCAAAGATAGCTCACTGCAGTTTTTGAACTCGATGACAAGCGGTCTGCAAATGCCCTCGTCTATAAAGAGTCGAGAGTACTTACAAATTGAGTCCTCCAAAGGCAATAAGCCTTTTTTTTGAATGTGGTCAAACTGTACTACAATTTCTTCATCTTTTGAAAATGGGTTAAGCCGAACTTTACTGCTGATCACTCTTTGCTCCAGAGCTTTGAAACCATAGTATTTACACTCTCTGATTAGGCTCTCGCGGTGAGCGCTATCTCGAATCGTGACAGGGTTGTCCTGTAGGAGACACAGCAGGTCTTGAAAAAGTTCAGGCGATCTATTACTGACGGTGAACGGTTCAAGGGGAGGTGGTCTAACAAAAGTTTTTTGGTTCAGTGGTGTTTCCGGAGAACCGAAATGAACATCATAAGTCACCATGAAAAAGTTAGGATAGTTACCGTTCGTGGTAATCAGCTCTCGTGGAATTCTGAAAGAACGGCCACCTATTCTACAGAATATATCCATCGTGAGAAGAAGCCTCCTTAATCGGGACAGCCCAAAATAGGATGCATCAGTGATGATGTGAACAAACTCAGTCTCATCATGGACACTTATGCTGTACCCCTGTAGGTGAAGGCATATTTTTTCAAACACACGAGGGCTTCTGTCGATGAGCAAGATTTCATCCTTGCGGGAGAAAAATTCGGTAAAGTAAGACGGAGAGTCCGAGGAAAGCGATGCCCCACTTAGCTTGAAAGTTTCCTGACCAATCTGCACCGTGTATATGCTTTCGTGGGGCAGAACGTTTGGAATGACCATTATCTGGTGTACGGATATCTAAACGATTCCATACTTGACAGATTCTCCTTTGTAATTCCACACTGCTTGTACCGGGACCACCTCCACGTTAGTCAGAGGGATGTATGAGCCTCCGGGAGCTGTGTATACAGTGTAGTTTTTATCTTTTGAGATTGTAGGGAGCAAGTCATAGGTTGAAACCTCACACCCTTCGTCATCCGACTCATACTCATTCTCAGTATAAGACGTTCCACTCCATTCCACACTCGCACCACGTGGGAGCCCGCACACCTGAACTACTAAGAGGTTTTTCGTATTGCCGTAGGCCTTCCAGGCTGCCACAACAAGCGGCACGATATTTTTCTTCGTTACAAAAGCCACGGCGTTGGCAAGTGTTCTCACTCCAACGTGGTCTTTCACTCTATCAAGATGCTGAAGCGCCAGAACAGTAGCAAGCGTATCGTCAGTGCAGAGTTCCATGGAAGATGGAATGAGCGGGATCTGTCCACTCAAGTGAGCCACCTGGTTAAGTGTGTCCACTATGGCCTGCGAGTAGGGCCCAATATTACAAGGGGCCCAATAGCTTCTCCCCTGGATATGGACTCCCCTCTTATGCTTCAGATCCTTCAGTACAACCACAGATAGACTGACTGACGACAAAGAGGGCAAAACAGTCTCCACGCATACGCGGGATGGAGGAAGGGTGAAATCGAAATACTTGTTATAGACAGCGTTGACCTGATCAAAATCGCTCATCTCTTTCACCAGCAAGCGACACGACTGGACATTCTCAAGGGTGAGGCCATTGTCAGACAAAATACTGCAAACGGTCGAAAAAATTTCATCCATTTGGCTCGCAACAGAGTCCTTTGTGGATAAGATATTTGACAGAAACATCTTGTTGCCAATGCTGAAAAGTCCAGTTTCGAGCTTAAAATCATCGAACAAACTCTCCGTGCACATATCTAGCACTGGCTGAGGAAGAGAGCTCAAAATTTGAGAGAAGTCGTCACTCAGCAAAGGCGGAGAGCACAACTGGGGCACCTTCTCAGAAACCTTTTCAACCACTTTCACCTTCCACTTTAGGTAGTATACATCACCCGAAGAGTGCTGAACAACTTGCTGGTCAACCACTTCCAGTTTTTTATGAAAGAAAGGTGCATCAAGAACAAGAGTCTCAAATTCCCCGCCCTCTCCGCAAACGTGGACTTGAAACTTTTTGTTCAAGGACAAAAGTTTGGGGAACATCTCTTTGAGAGTTTTCCCGAGATCCATTTCATTGAGCCCAATGGCTGCAACTTTGATGATACGAGCATCCATTCCAGACTCCACCATCTCAGCCATAAGTTCCTCCTGATTTCGCTGCCATAGGAAAGATAAAGTGCAGAGGTTTAACCTGGAACAAACGTTCTCGACCCGTGTTCGCTGATATGAAGAAAGAATGGCTCCAACGCTGACAGCCTCAAGATCAGGATGAGCCTCTTTGGCTTTGACAAGAAGTCGGTACAAGTCCTCAGTTTCATCATTTTCGGTTTTGGAGTATTCCAAACTCTGATTTGAAGATGTGCCTGTTATTGGCTCTCGGTATAGAGGAGCACTGCAGCATTCGGAGTAAAGAGCTACAACATCGTGTCCGACTGTCTGATACATAAACGAGTCCATTTCGTCAGTGTACTCAGGGTATAGATTTCCAAGTGCCACCAGTTCATGACCTTGTTTCAAACAATGCAGAATGTTGAAGCATGAGTCTTTTCCGCCAGAAACCAAAGCGAGAAATTTCATCTTTGATTTGAGTGCAAAGTGAGACTACGATTATCTCTGAAGCGAAGCGGAAGTGATAATAAGATCAATTTGTGGCCGATTTCGCTGTTAACAATGAACTCTTCAAATCAAGTCAATACTAATATTTAGTATAATGATGTATCATTGATGGAGTCAGTATACTTTTTTTTTTTTTGATTGTCCCTTGTTCCAATCAGTATAAGATTGTCTGACATTGATTTGATCAAGCAAATTTTGTTGAGTGGGTTTAGTCCTAGTTTTCATCAAAAACATAATACTGTCTTTTTTTGGGTGCTCTTCTTCTAGTGACCCAAAGGATTATGCGATTTTGGTCTCAAATAGGCCGAGGACTTTTTGAGGTAGAAATTAAATGTATTACTGAAGCGATGACTGAACTCTTTTTGTGATGCATAGATGTGAAAAAAGTCACCAGCTTTGAAGCGGATCTCCGATTTTGTTAAAAGATATTTATGGAGAAGTCAATACTTTGAAGTGACTTGCCTCATTGAGATATCTGTCAGTCATTCTAATTCTCGTATCGAAAGCTCTGGATTTTGACTTAGAGCCAGACCTTAGTATAGATACGTTGACTGATATAGCCAGTATGACAGCATATTTCTAAAAAAACTTCATTGCGACGAAGCGTAAGCTGAGAAGCTATAATTCATTCTCTGCAAAAAGCATATGTAAGGATGTAAGTGTGGCGTCCCCCCTGATTCTGTCCCCCCTCACCATCCATACACCTTGGCGCCTTGAATAGTTTCCAGAACTCAATCTCACAACATTTCTCTTTGTTACTTCATTCTTTGTAGTCATCCTATGATATAAGCCATGTTATTCCATTACGCAATCGTTTATACTTTCTCGACAGCTGCATGCTATACACGCCAGCGATAGCCTACTCGATAGATTTGACATTCGCAGAGGAATCTCAAAGCCCGTTGCACTCCCTTTAAAACAGTTTGCATGACGAGAGAGCACGGACGACTAAATTACACCGGCAATGTCATTAATTTTTCACAACAACTATCGCCTTAATCAGTTCAGCTTCCCAGAATCCCCGAAGAAGTGGACGTTTTACTTGTCAGAAAAGCTGAATTTGGAGCTTCTGAAACCTCTAACGATTTTATGGTCTGTAAATCAAAGGAGTGCGATCATTGCAGCGTAGGCGTAGCGGAAATGATCGCACGACTCGACAGATTCTGTTTTTAAAAAATGTCATTAGTCTGTGGACTGTCGGGAAGTCATTGAAGCGAATGAGGCTTCGTTCTACAACTTGAAAGTTTAATGGGTGAACGCTTTAGTGTTGACCGAGTTTCATGATCGCGGGCTGCTGTGATGGCTTCAGCCATACTCGGGAAAAAATTAGTTTTAGTTGATTCTATGCCCATAAACTTCGTCGCAACCAGACATCACCGTGACTGCCATATTTTTAGGTTAGTATAAGTACCTTACCAAGCTATGAAGCGATATCAACCACAAGTAGGTTCCTTTCATTGATTCATTCAGCGTTATATATTTTAGGTAGCATCAAACATTACACTGGTAACAAAAACCTTTTCATCGATTTATTAAGCATTCAAAGCGGCTGACTGTTCACTACATTTTGAAGTAGCATCAAATACATCGTAATCAGAAACTAATTACATAGGGTGTCCGGTTTTGAGTGCACATGATGGATTACGACTTTGATGTTGAGGCATCCAAACTCTACCAACTTCGCAATAAAGTATTGCTCCAGTACGCGACATCAGCTGATCCAGCACTAAGAGCGAAATACGATCGGCTGCTCCTGGAAAAGAAACTGCGCAAGGGGCTGGCAGAGAGCGTCAAGTATGATGAGTACAAGGCGATGGGTAGGGTGGATTTGATTCCTTATAGCGAGAGCGAGCTAAACCTTGAAGAAAAAAACGTCAAGAAGCTTCATGATGCAATGAAAATAAATTACAAGGTGGATTCAATCAAACCCCCACCACAACCTTTACAACCGCCGGCATCCTTTCTGTCACAGGTTCCTTCTGCTCAAGATCAGCAGCTAATGAGTATGTTTATGCAGATGCAGCAATCTTTCAGTCCTTCAGGTTCTCTTCAGGCTCCTCAGAATCAGTTTCAAAATGGATTTCAGATGCCGTTCCCAGGTTTGCAACCCCATCAAGCAAATTTTCCTCAGGCACAACTCCCCCAGACACAATTCTTTCAGGCACAATTCCCTCAAACACAATTCTCTCAACCGCAGTTCCCTCAACCGCAGTTCGCTCAACCACAGTTCGCTCAAGCTCAATTTCCTCAAGGACAATTCTCTTCACCACAGTTTTCTCCACCTCATCTTCAAGGAAAGAATTTTGGTTCAAAGAAGAAAAAAGCCAAGCTGGATTACTAAATCACTTTTTGAAAAGCCTCTTCAGCTTTTCGCTCTTTTTAACCTTTTTCTTCTCTTCCACTCTTGGCTCGGGAGGAACAATTGGTTCCACCTTCTTCTGCTCTCTCCTTGGCTCTTCTCTCTTCGGCTCGTCCCATTGAAACAAGTGAGCGGGTGCCTCGGTAGGCAGTTTCCTATCGTAAACGAGGTTGAGCTTTTGCCTTGATCGGTTGAGGTTCATTGCCCCGGTGACGAATTCACGGGGCGTGAGGATCTCATCGCTTCCTATAACAACGTCTTTATTCAGTTTCGCTGACAAGTCGTAAACGGATCGCATCTCCGAGTACGTCATACCACCCACCACAAAGTAAATCACTCTTTGCCGAGGCGGAATATATGTTTGGTTTCTTTTCGCCCATGCAGCTCTGTGCCTTGGATTCCTCAAGGAGGTGGTTGACGAGTCGTCATTCTCCAGCGGCTTGTCCTTGGTGTAGGGGAACACCGTTTCGTCTAGTGTCTGATTGAGAGATGATTCAACAACGTTCTCAATGGCAGGTTTGAATCGCAGGCCTACAAGATCTGCGTCGTTGTCAATCGTGTGGAACGCTTGTTTTTTGAAACGCTTACTTTTCAAAGAGGGCTTCAACAGTAAAAAATCGAGCAATTCATAGTTGCCAAACAAGTCCATTACTCGATTCCCATCGAGTTTGCAGAAATTTACAAGCTTGATCACATCTGCCTGTATGATGCCGCCTCTGAAAAGGGCGTAAACGACAATTAGCCTTATCTTGTCTATATCTGAGTAACACTCCTGGGAAAGTGCTTCCACCAATTGCAAAGCCAAATTTTTGCATTTTTCACCTTCTGCTGTAGTTCCGTTGGCCGCTAGATTTTGCTCCAGGATTCCACATTCCAATACTTTTTTCGTACCATTAACGGTCATCAGATAGTCTGATAGCTTTTTATGCAGAGTTATTCTTCTCCGTTCCTCATCGAAATCTTTCAAATGTGCTACAATGTACAGCAAATCGGTCGAAGTGGCCGCGTTAGATCTGTCGTACATGAGAGGATTCTTTGCAATGAGCTCATTGACTTTCTCCACCAGTATATCAGATACTTTTACAATGTGGTAGTGCAACAAAAAACACCACAAGGGATCTTGGTAGTTCAGCACCGATGTCTTTGTTTCCTTTTCATTTTTCTCGTTCTCCGCTTCGTAAGTGTACCGACTCTCTGGCTTTCCATTTTTATCCTTGGGAAAGTCTGCCAGGTCCATTGCCATAGCCTGATAGGTGAACTCATGGAGAAGAGGGGCAAAAAGGTCCAATGTTCTGTCAGTGATAATTAGTACGGACCTCGCACGAGGATTTTGCTCCGTCGTGAACGAATCATCCATCCTGATGAAATCATCTAACTGTTTTTGAAAGTTTCGAGCAATGTGCTTGCATAGATCAGAGGTGCCATTGACGGGAGACTCTGGAGAGTAGTATCTCACAATCGGATATTCTTTTGTTATAATGCAGAAATTGATCAACGCCTCAATAATTTTCTGCGCCAGGTTACTCACCAGAGAGTGGCATTCTCGGTTGAAATAGACTTGCATTGAGTCTACCGCATTGGTGACAAATACGTTTGATTCTACAGGGATGAAATTGAGCCGCACCACTTCAGATCGAGCCAATCGTTGACGCAAGTTGGCATTATCTCGACACAGACTTTGCTGAAACTTTTGCAATTCCGTGGTTGTGAGTAAATGTGCTTTCTTGTACCTAGAGTGCTTTGAGAAATCCGCCAGAAGACAGTTAACGGAGAATGCCGACGGCTCGATAAAATAAACAGCTTCTATGGACTGTTGTGGTTTCCGCCGCTCATGGATCATCTCAATGGCCGTGACGTATCGTAGCAGTGACTTTTCATCGATAAAGCTGTACACTAGCTCTCTGGTTTTGTCATCAAGAATGAGATACTTTAAGTCATTGTCGGTTTGGATTGAACCAAGCTTTTCCAAAAAGTCTGCTTGTTAGTTTGAGAGATGAAAATCACTCACAATCTCGTTGCAGCTGGACTAGATTTGTTGTCATTCGGCTCGGATAAGATGGATTGGTTGAGGCACGAACATTTTGATGCGAAAGAGTAAGGCTTATTAATAGACAATTACAAAATTGCGTCATAGCAGCATTATATTATTTTTATCGCAGATTATCATTCACTTTGACTATCGATCTCCCCGATTAGCTTCATACTGTAGTGAAATTATTTGTAAGGAGACGATGAATGCAACCTTGAAAGCCGGAGAATCATTTTAGCTGTCATTATTGTCACAAGCGCGAGAGAGGAAGTAAATCACTTGGCTATTCCGATTGTTTCAGCAACTCGAGCTAAAGTATCAATCATGAGCCTAAAAATGTCAATTATGTAGGCAGAACTAAGAGGCCTTTCATCGATCAAAACTCTGTGGTAGTGAATAGCTGAATTTACCTGGATGATACGAGAGAGGCAGATGAATGGTTGCACAAAATCAGATCGGCAGTCTCTTATCGTCTCCGTGCGCCATCCGTTTGATTTATCTTTTTGTTAGCAGTGAAAAGGCTGCGTTTTGAAGCCCCAATAAGGCCTTGACTTTTTCTTTTTCCGAAAGGATAGTGACTCTGATTGTTTGATAGAGACTTTCAGTACATGTGAACATCGCTGTATATCTGATTATCATTCCAAAACTCACCTCAATTTGCTGAGTAGGTACAGGAAAGACGCAAGGTCAGTGGACATGCGATCAACTTTCAAGCGAATGAAATAAGGCACCATCGTGATTTACATGGTTGTATACCAACATTTTTTTGACGCTACATAGTGTGACAATCAGAGAAAATTGAGCTCATGCTCAAATAATTGAACGCCATTTCTTTGGTTATTATGCTACAAAGATTATGTTTTGGTTAATCGTTTATTTATCTCGAAAATTTCTGTGTAGATATCGGTGCCATTGGAGTCGACGTTGTAGTTAATCATGGGTTAGTCGAAAGCGACATTGGCAGGATTCGAACCTGCGCTGCCGAAACCCAGACATTTCCCAGAGCTCCGCACGGTGTGCGGATCGGAGAGGCCTCGCTAACAGTTTCCCCCTGCACGCGCGTTTGCAGTGCAAGAAACTCTAGGCGATAGCTCGCTGAGGCTTATCTTTAAAGATAAAGATAAAGTTTTGCTTATAAATAGCTCGTTATTGTTACAAAAAATTAATGAACCCAATGAGAAGAGTAGTCTCACCAATGAGACTGGGCTCGTCCATGAGACTGATCCGTTTCATCAACACCACAAAGTCACACAAATCTATGGCAGCATTAGATGTGCAGTCTCTTAAACCCAATCCCTCGGCTTCGAGACAAACTTACCTCAGCACTTTGAACAAGACTGAGCTGATCAACTACGGAATGATCGGGATGGCCACGTTGAACAAAACCATTTTAGACCTCGTTATCAAAATCTTCCCCTACGTGCCCATGTTCATGGTTAGGCTTTTCATCTATAGACTCTACTGCGGAGGTACTACGATTGAGGAAGTTATGGAGACCGGATCTAGACTCTCGAAACGTGGAATCAACAACATGATGCTGAGTCTTACTATCGAAGGGTGCGACCACAGCACGGGTTACGATACAAAGTACATTGTGGATCAGACTAACGAGTCTATCACAAAAATTATGGTACCGCACACTGTGAAGATGATTAGAGAACATGGAGTCAACAATGTTCCTCCCGGCTACGTAGCTTTGAAGCCGACCGGATTTTCGCCCGATGCCGCAAACGTTTTGCGTAACTTTCAAGACCCGAAATGGGCCGGAAAGTTTGAGGATCTCGTGGAGAGCTGCGCAAAAGTTTGCCAAGTTGTCAAGGAAAAAAACAAAGACCTCAGCTTGCAGTTCCCAGATAGAGTGGCTCCGTTTGTAGTTGCCGTAGTCGATGCTGAGAAGTATGGACTTCAGCATGGAGTGTATGAACTGCAAAGAAGGCTTTCTGCTCGCTTCAACTCTCTGGAAGAGAAAGTGTCTGTGGTGGGAACGTTTCAGCTCTACCTAAAAGACTCACTCGCCATTTTGAGGAAGGAGAGAGAAATGGCTCAGAAAGATCGGTACAGATTGGGAGTCAAGCTCGTTAGAGGTGCATATATCCATTCTGAGCCCGATAGGTCCGTGATCCACGATACAAAGGAAGCAACGGACATATGCTACAACACCGGTATCGCTCAGTGCGTTCAAGAGCTGATTTCAAGCAACGGTAATAAATCCACTATGGGACATTTGGTGGTTGCCTCTCACAATGCCCCGTCGCAGTATGCCGTCACGGAGCAGCTGAAAGAGTGTCAAAACCCGCAGCGGGCAAACATAGTGCTAGGACAGCTTTTGGGAATGGCGGATGATGTGACGTACGATCTTATAAGCAATCGCCACGTGAATAACGTGATCAAGTACGTTCCCTGGGGTCCCGCAAAGGAGACAAAGGAGTATTTGCAAAGACGGCTTGAAGAGAATGGTGATGCGGTAAGAGCAGATAATGGGTGGCCGCTTTTGAAGGCTATTTTCTCACTTCTCACGAGAAAGGCTTTATAGATGTTTGATTAGATTAACGAATAATTGTGATAATGAGTTAGCGTGGCATTGTAAAGGAGATTGACTTAGTTAGGAGAAACCTTTATGATTGCAGAACTTCTGAGACATCATTGGTATTTGAACAGGAAGGAACCTGGATGGTAATCGGTCATGATTGTGCATGTCAGGGTGGATGGTGTTTGTGATTAAAGTGACCTGATTTAAAATGAATTGTCAGATGTCATGATTTCGAGAGATGGAGGTCCCAGTGTGTAATCTGAAATCTAATTTTTGATGCTTTGAAGCTGATGATCAAGAATGTTCGATTTTACTTTATATAGTACTCCTCCTACAAATTCCATTCAGCACCGTGAAAAAAAGCTGTTTGATCGGATAGAGTATTGCTGCTAGAAAAATCGCAGATGTAAGGTCATTTCATAATATGGTATTCTTTAATAATGCACATCTTTGTATTAGTGCCGCACACCCAAAATAAAGAGCTCATACCAAAAAAAACAACAAAGAAGAGGTGTTTCATAGGAATTCAAGTGTTGAAAGCTGTCTATGAATGAGGCGAAATAATAATATTCTTAAAGGTCCATCGATCATAAGTTTGTCGCGATGATATGCATTGGTCATAACTTCAGGGAAAGCCGAGCCTAAAGGACTTTTTACATGATTCTGACGACTGCACTTCATTCTGGCTATTTATTGGGTAAGAATAACCTTCTTCGTATATAATCAATTGTAACCGGCTTGTTGACTTCTAGTGACGATGAATTGACTGAGTGTACTTTCCTTCCGTTGAATTTGAGGTCTGATCTGATTCAATTCGAATCAATTTTGTTAATGTGCCGAGGGCTTGATTCTCTTCAGAGCTTAGGGTAGTATGCCCACTGAAGTGGGAAACTGAAATTTCATCAATCAAAGCCAAACATCTCTTTTAAAAAACCGACTTGAATGGACATACTGCTTCCTCTATGTCTACTTGGTCGTCCACCTCCAGTCCCCGATATTAACATAGAGTGAAAATCTTTGATCAGAAAGGGATTCACTAAAGGGATAATATTCGTTCAGCGCTACATAAAGTAAGGTGAGCCAGATTGATCACGAACTTGAATGACCGTGAGTTTGATATAAACGATGATAGAAAAAGTGATGATAAACATTGCCACACTGTCACATAAATCTTTGGTTACCGTATTGATACACGAGTAGATAAACAATGCTGAGTGTAGTGCGCGATACATAGCTTGTATACCGTCCATTCATTACCGTAGAGAGAATTAACTGAAATGGGTTGAGTTGATATGCATTCGAGGACTCATCAGCCTAAGAAGCGATCACGCTATAAACTTCTTTTTCTAGGCTTCATGCAGAGCTTTAGAACTCGTGGTCTGCTGATAAAAAAATAGCATTTTTTTTTGGCCTTAGGCGGAAAGAAACGATTATACTCAAGATCAATTCTCTCTCATACTTGGTTAACGCGAAGCTTTTTGAGGGTAGGCACTCTGTGAGCCCATTATTCCTTTTCAGTATTTTTAAAGAAAAGCGACACAATTGCCTCTTTATAGTTGAAAATATGGTACTTACTAGTAATATGAGAAGAAACGAAGAATCACAGAAAGTCATTTGCAACAGACGTTGGATAAAATTGCGTCTATGGCGAGTTCCCATAAGCACAAAGGTTAATAAAAAGACTATATTCATTGAGGAGGAAAATAGCAGCACGAACAAACATGTGTTGAATGCTTTAATATTTTGGTTGACTGAATCTCGCCCCCTTGTGCCAATGCCACGCATCGGCTTCTGCCTCTCTCTTGTAAATTGGCTGACCATATCTCAGCTTGTGCCAATGCCACGCATCGGCTTCTGCCTCTCTTTTGTAAATTGGCTGACCATATCTCAGCTTGTGCCAATGCCACGCATCGGCTTCGGCATCTCTCTTTGCCAGAGAATCCCCTGCTACAAGCGAAGCATTCAAGACAACCATGTATTCGCCGTCTTCTTCCTGGAACAAGACTGGAACTTCATCCTCACCAAATTTGAACTCAGCAATAACAGCTTCAGACGGAAACAGGTTTTCGGCTGTTCCTGTAGGAGTCGGTGTTTCATCCACAACAGAAGTCATATTGGCTGGGGCTGCTTCAACAAGGGAGCCTAGACTGATAGCGCAAGCAACAAGGGCGGTGAATGAGAGTCTCATTTGTGATATTCCTGATGATTCAAGAGACGTTTAAAAGGAGGAAGAGTGAGACTGTGAAACAG
This sequence comes from Citeromyces matritensis, assembly GCA_030570875.1. Lineage (NCBI taxonomy): Eukaryota > Fungi > Ascomycota > Pichiomycetes > Pichiales > Pichiaceae > Citeromyces > Citeromyces matritensis. Next base: position 12,058 of record JAJLWQ010000121.1, read on the forward strand.
TCTGAAAAATACTTGCGTGTCTTACATACTTCCCAATCTATTGCACTAAGAGAATTCTGATACTCATGCATGCGGGTCCCTTTGGTCCCCCAATAAGGAAACTGAGTAAGCCACATTGAAAGTATTTGCAAAAGGGTGACACAGCATTGTACAACAGAAAAGATACAACAAAAAAAGACACTCTATGCATCTTGACAGCTCCTCTTTTCAAAGCTGGCCAGTCAACCGTTCGGAGATTTTGACAGCTGAACATCCATATCAACTTCAAAGGCTGATATACATTACATGCTCATAATCAAAAGTGCTTGTCGGACACAAATCAATCTGAACACCATCAGGTGAAACTTTCATGTCCCATGAACACATGAATCAGCAGAGTGCCTTGAGAGAAAGGGGCCATGCACTTTATAGTCAGATGCATTCAAAAGCAGGACCAGTAACTTTCAGTTTGCTGGTCATTCCATATCACCAGTGCAAACACTCTAATTTTTGACTCATGTCAACGAGTGATACCATCATTCATTTAGTGCATTCTTTAGACCAGCGAAAAACACACCTCAACAACTTTACTCTATCACCCCACTCATGTCAGAGGGTAACACTTCACCGCCAAGCTTTACTTTTGAGTTTGCAAGCCAAGGTCTCTCCTCTTTTACATCAAGACATTATCTCACATACCTCTTCATGAACCTCTTGTGGAAATCGCTTTTAAGCATATCGTTAACAAAAAGATCCTTTTCAGATTGGTCCGGTTGCTGCTGCTTACGGAAAACTGTACTGTTTCTCCAACTTTTAGCAACTTTTGGTGCCTCTTGTTGTTGCATTATTCGTATTTCCGCAGCCTCTTGTTCTGCTTGCTCCTTCTCTTTAGCCTTTTCTCTTTTGACCTTTTCCAGTTCGCGGATTAGCTGCTCGGTTTCATCTTCATCTTCATCGGACTCCGAGCTCGAATCTGAATTCGAACCACTATCCGAATCATCAAGATGCTTACTTTCGAGAAGAACACGCTCTTTGCGTTGTTCAAACGTTTCCTTAATCAGCTTTTGGTCAGGATTCTGTTCCTCAAGATATCGATCCTTATAGCGGGAATTCCCGTTTGAATCAAAGTGACGGCGCTCTTTGTCAAGCAAATCTAGTTTGAGCTCGTCAACGGACTTCTGCGCAACGGGCTTTGGTCCATCGGATTCAACTCGACGAAACTTTAGCTGTTTGTGTGCGGGAAGAAGCTGCGGGTGTGAAATGGATGACGGTTGATCTAGCTTTCTTCCCTTGGCAGGGTCAAAAGTGGGTCTGTGAGCTGTAGTCATTATTGTTTGGTGTAGGGATGCGACCACGAAAGAGAATAATTGAAAAACCTCCATAAACCGATCTTATAGCCTGAAAAGTACTCTGAATGACCTTTCAAGTTTTGAAAATCGAAGGGCTATTTGAAACTGGAGGTAGTTGAATATCCTTCGACAAATGCTCACAATCTATTTTAACTCAGTGCCGTAAGTGTGGCCTAGGAAACTATCGACTGTAGACGGGAACACCATATTTTTTCCACTTTTGCCCATTATGGGGCTCTCCTAACACCATTCGTCTTGAAAATTATTGATCATGATACCGTAATCAGCCCTAGATTGTTCTGATCGCCTTCTATAGTTGAATGCGTTCCATCCTCTGCTGATTTTCAACGCTTTGCATTGAGTATTGATCCCTCAATTGTCTGCAGTCAACCGAAAGAGCCGCACATCATGCTATCCTTGGCGGGACTTCTCTTAATGCACTATGACATTGATTTGACTCAGAAGAGATCAAATGGCCAGAAGAAGCGTCTCACAAATATATTGAGGTCTGTCGCTCTCTTCTTTATGCTGATAGATACTGCGCGTTTGGCTTCCGCTTATACTTGGATGTCTTCACACCTTTATTGGTCGATCGAAAGCTCCCGAGAGGTATTTTATATGGCAGGCGGCTACTCTTCGATTCGACTCATTTCACACCAAAATCGATTTATAGCTTGTTGATTGAAACGGAATGAAATCTTTGATCGAATACACGATTCCACTGTTGCATCTTCGCAACTCTCTCAGAGAAACTGAGATTTTATGAATTAAAGTGTACTCACTTTGAGACACATCGCCTTGGTGAATTTCCTGTCCTGGTAGTTGCGACATGAAGTCACAGCTGAATCGAGCGAAACATGCAATTTGCCTGAAACAGCCAACAGCTTAGAGATTACACTGCATGGCCATTTTTCATGAATCAGCCTCCTTTCCTATCAACAATCAACAATTATCATTGTCCATGAAAAAAAGGTAATCAGAGTTTTGAATCCTATACATCCAAAAGGTTTCAAAATGCCCCATCACAGATGATTTTTCACAATCAGTATGGCAGTTCACCTAACAAAAAGCACTGGAAGCTCCCAGATATAGATTTCCACCATATATCTAGTGATTCAAGTCAAATCATCATATCTAGTGAGTAAAATGGAGATGACTTAATTTCCACTCTGTCCTCGGTCAAATAACCGCGTTCCAAAATTAGACCCTACGCACATCCAAACACCGTTTTATGTTCTATGACGACTCAAAAGTCAGCGGACCTCAACACTTTGAAAAAGTGCCTGTCTTACACATCAATCAAGGACTTTGCATATGGCGAGAGCGAACCATCGCATTATGGTGTCTATCCAGCTAGCAAGCTAAATGACTCTGAAAATGTCAAGCAAGCCGTTGCGGTATTTGCCTTCTTCCCTGAAAATGACAACGAGCTGAAGCTGGAGGAGGGCCAGATAGTGATCATAAATTATATGTACGGTCAGGGCTGGCTTGTGGCAAGCGATCCTCTTTCCGGGGAAACGGGGCTGATTCCTGAAGAGTATGTGGAATTTCTGGAGGAGGGGGAATATATGGAAGAAGAGAAGTATTCGGAGGAGGAGAAGTTTGTGGATCAAAAAAAAGTTGAAATTGAGGAGGAACCCGAGGAGGAGGCCCGTCCGTATTTACCTGAGATGTTGCAGCAGCGAGTTTCCCTCAGTGATAGTGATTGGGAGGATGAAGAAGAGTGATACACTTTTACTGAAGCATTGCGAAGGTTACACTCAAAAATGCTAGCGGTCTCGGACAGTTTACCCTTGTCTTAAGTACATCTTGGACAGTATGGACCCTTGTGAGGTAGATGACTGATAAGACATGTTGTTAGGCATGTTCAAAGATCTGGTACGTGAATTGATTGGTGGCTGAATTGGTGAGATTAAAGCCAGTCAATGATGGAAAAATTTGAATCGCATGTTCAACCAAGATTAGTACTCTTTTTTCATCAAGTTGTCACAGTGAAGCCAAGTTGTGTTGAGAAAGTGCTTCATTTGCTATCAGATGGAAGGGAATGGGCCAGATCTTGGTACATCGCTTACCGCATTTGAGATTGCTATTGTTCGTCACTCAAGATGTAACATTGTGGCATTTGTAAAACATGATGTTCTCGAAACTATGTCGATATAACGACTTGGAAATGGTTGTGCAGTATCTCACCTAGCCAAAAGTATGGACATCAAGTGTCACGACTTAAGAAAGTTGCTTGGTTAAGTCAAATGGCGTCTGCTGATATTCTGTCAATCTAGTTTTAGATGGCTCTCACAGCAGAAGCCGCAATCAATCACACGCCAAATCAAATGATTCTGGTTGCCAATTCGACAAGAGAAGAGGAGCAGAACGAAATGACATGAACGCTCATCTCGAAGCTGCCATGCCACGGGAGAATTACGTTAGGGTTTGTAGCACTTGAATCGGAACAAGAAGTCATTGATAATAATTTGAAGTCCTTTTCGTACGAATCACAGATCAATCGATAGTCTCATTACCGAATACTCTTGGTTGTAAAGCTCGAAAAATTTTGTTTAAACAATTACTACTCGAACCTCGGGTAAAACGCCCTTTTACTAAACCTACATAGAAAAAATCAATCGCTTTCGATCTCATCTTCCCAACCTTCGTCGTCGTCAACCTTGACCGTGGTCAGATCAATCCCACCAACTTCCTGAAGCATCGAAGTAATCTGCTGACTCAGCTCAGGATCAGCAGTCTCTGCAAGATCGTCAACCTGCAATAGTTTGGCTCCACTACTCAAGCTAGCCCTTGCATCTTGGATAAATTGGAAGCTGGGATGCGACTCATCAATCGTCAAATCCAGTGCGGGCAGCTGCTGGAATACCTGGTTGATTTCATGCTTTTCCACGCCGTTTTGTATGTGCTTTGCAATTAGATAATTCGCTAGTCCGTCCAAGTAGTAGGCCTCTATGCAGTTTTCGTTAATCTCTATAATAGCGTCTGAAATCTCCATACACTGGTCAAATAGACCAACTTCCACCGAGAATTTGGCAAGCGTTATAAGCGGCTGGATAAGTTCCATATACTCGAGGTTGACCTCGTTTAAATCTGCGTCGGGCTGATTACCCTCAAGAAACGACTTTTTCTGTGCGAAAAGTTGCCAGCTCTTGACGATGGCATTCTGTGCTTCCTGTATGTTTTGCTGTGATATGCGGATCGAAGCCAGTATGGACCAGGTTTCAGGGTTAGTTTCGTCAATGCTGAGAGCCCTCCCTACAAGCTCGTCGCACTGAGATTCTGCCTGAGGCTCCATACAAAGATCCGTCATCCAGATTTCAACTACAGAAAAAATTCCCTGACAGATCTTTTGCTTGAGGTACTTTTCCACTTGCTCGGGGGTTTTGTATAGTTTGAGCAGTGACTCGTCATGTGTCTGCAGCTGCTGACTGAGTTTGTTAAGGCCAATGTTCAGCAGATCTAGTCCGTCCTTCCCGCCAATCATTTGGCCCAAGTATAAAAACTTTTCCACCGACTGCTCTGCATTTGGGTCAAGTTCACACGCCTTAATGAGACAGTCGTAGGCTGATTCCAAATCAGACAGCTCCATGTATGTCTCTCCCAAAGTCTGTAAAAAGGCAACATCGTTTGCGTGGGTCGATCTATGTGGAAGAAGTTCATTCAATGCAAGGTCAGGCTGCGATGTCTCCAAGAAGGATCTAGCCGATTCAGCTGGATGTGCCATGATATAAAAAAAAAAAAAAATCTGCAATGCACTTGATTGTGCATGAGCCTGTATTGGCCAAAGCATTTAATTTCCTTATTTGTATAGCGGGTCGAGATCTCTCTATGGTTTACAAAGGATAAATCGTTTTAAAATGCGTGGGAGTCGTTGTAATCTCTGAAGCAAGGCGTATGAGATGTAATCCATCTCTCAACTTTGCGTATCCGACAAGGAAAGAGATTTTTTTTCTTGTCCCATGAGTGAGTTCTCAAGAGAGGTGTAGTGGCCCTCATTTTTAGAGATCGTGAGACACAGTGAAGCTCTGACTACTTTGAGATTCTGTTCATCTGTATCCCTTGACCGTGTGAGTCTGATTATCGCCCAGTAAACGCTTTCTACAGCTAATTATTTTGACATCATATCTTTCAGTATTGAGCACTCTCACCAAAATGGACACCGTCTTAGGCCTGAAACGAGAAGCTACATTGTTCTGGGTATATTTTGAGTACCAATACAGAAAATTAAAAGGAAACGTTCCTGAAGCCTAATAATTCAAGGAGTACTCCTTAGATGCCCCGATACATAGTTGAAAAGCTAGATTTTATCATCGTTGATGGGTCATGCCATTCATGAGTTGTAGAGGGTGAAGCTTCAAGTTGAATTTTTTTTTTTTTTTCATATATATTCTCCCATGAACTTTCTAGAGGAACAACAACAGGAACTCGAAGTTCTCGAGTCAATTTACCCTGACGAGTTTGAAAAAATCTCAGAAACCCAGTTCTCCATTACTGTATTATTGGAAACTGACAGCGAACGCCAGACCAGTCTAACGCTGTTCGTCACTTACCCCGAAACCTATCCTGAGATTGCACCTGAGCTTTCGTTGGAAGCGGAGACGAGTGAATCAAAGGAAACAGAACTGAATGCTCTCAACTTCAACGAAAGCGTCATTTTTGATCCCGATGATATCCAGTCACTGCTCAACAAACTTGTTGAAGAGGCTGAGGAAAATGTAGGTATGCCGTCTGTCTTTGCCCTTACGTCCTCGCTCAAAGAGCATGGCGAGCAGCTGTGGCAGGATAAATTGCGCGCAGCGGAAAAAGCCTACGAACGTCAACTTATGGAGAAGGAACGTAAAGAGCAGCAGAAGTTTACAGGAACAAAAGTCACCCGTGAGAGTTTTAACAGCTGGAGAGCCAAGTTCCGCAAAGAATTTGGAGTGGACGATAGATTGAATCAAAGGTTCCGCGATATTCACAAGGGGAAACCATCAGGAAGAGAGATTTTCGAAAAGGGCTTGGCCGGATCTGAAGATGTGGAAGTGGAAGATCTAAGGAAGGGGCTCGAAAATATTGAAAGAGCTTGAAAACATCACTTAAGTACAGATGGGGAATATTAAAGTTCAGTCAAATGATATCAACTGTTCATCGTTTGATTGGAAAGGTTTTGCAGCGGTATCATGAGAAGTCTCCACCGGTGTGGATGGCTCTTGCGAGTGTGAAGAAGCGCCTCTTGGGTATTTTGGTATCTCTTCTTTGCCAACTATTCTGTTCAACCTTAGCCTCTCTTTATAGAGCAGTCTGTCGTTGTCGAGAAGCTGAACAAGTTTCCGTGCTTGAGCTTTGATAAAAGTGGTGTGCTCCACGCTTTTATTGTCATCTGAATTGGTACAGCAATAGTCCTGTTGCAAGTGTTCTAGCACTTGACGCTTATCTGATATTTCTGCTTTCACGTCATATAGTGTACCATTTTTCTGCTCAATGCAGCAATTAACCAAGAGATAGAATACAAGACTAAGACACTTGCCCAAAATTCGGTACTCGAGTCCATAAGTTATGTAATTTTTCTTGATTTTTTTCAAAATACCTTCATTCCTGCTTTCGTTGGCCTGACTGTTATTGGAATACCGCAAAATCCGCTTGAACAAGTAATCCACAATCACCTTGCCTTGTAGTGTTCTGAGCTCATTACTTTCGGATTCGTCAGTATCGGAACTATCCAGGTCATTCAAATCGTCGTCATAATCATAGTATTCGAAAGAGCTCAAATAGCGAGACTCATCCGCTGCACCACCATAGATAACCGACTCAATGACGTATTTGCATATAGATAGTGATTGTGCAGATGATGGACCCCAAGGGTCGGTATTTGTAGCTTCCCTTATCTCCTTTTCAATTTCGGAATTGCTCGACATTGCTTCGCGTTAGAGGTTCTCATAAAAATACGCACCATACTGAAATTGCCGAGATACCTTTCTTAAATCATACAGTGACATGTTCCGAATTCCCCGTATTTAATGTCGTGTAGTGCTCAATGGTTTCGAAGATTGCCTAAATTTTGAGTATGGGAGCATGTAAAGGATTCAGAAGTTTGTGACTTTTTTTCGAGGTCTGCGCATTTTGCGACTGATGATTACAAAGAGAGAGAGGAAAAAAGACTTGCGCTATTTGCGACGAAGCGTCAGCTGGGAATCATTCCGCAGCAAAAAAACATATGTTAGGATGTGTTTGTCACGCAGATTGTGTGCGCAACAATTTGTGACGCATCCAACCACCTTGATGACTTGAATAGTTTCCAGAACCCAATCTCACAACATTTCTCTTTATTCTTCATTCTTTGTCATCATCCTATGATCTACGCCACGTCATTCCATCATGCAATCATTTGTAGTGTCTCGACTGCTGCATGCTACACTCGCAAACGATAGCCTACTTGATAATGTACGTGAGGGGGTAGCATCAACTTTGCGTAAGGGTGACCTTTCATTCTTGCGATACGGAAACTGTTTTACATCAGTTGTCGGCCAAATATATACTTTACTATTTTTTTTTTATCGTGTTCGAAACGTCGTAACTACTTTTCCTGTCCCATTTTTTTTGTGATTATTTTCTCTCCTTCCGAAGGGCTCTTTCAACTCCTTCAAGTACTGCTCCTACAGATGAACCTTCTCCTTTCGCTGCTAGTAAACGGAGACGTCACATCACTCGCGAGAGAGTGACAGCATAGCGTGAGGGACGGAGTTCAGAGGTTTGATAAATGATTCAACATTCATAGAGGAACTGTTTCTTGCCCGTTGCTCTCACTTTATAACTGTTTGGAAGACAAGAGGGCACGGACAGCTAAAGTACACCGGCAATGTTATTGCGACGAAGCGTAAGCTGAGAAGCTATAATTTATTCCACTGCAAAAAGCATATGTAAGGATGCGCTTGTTCGCAACGCAGATTTTGAAACGCAAATTGTGTTACCCCTCCATATGTAAGGATGCGTTCGCGCTTTGAATAGTTTCCAGAACTCAATCTCACAACATTTCTCTTTATTCTTCATTCTTTGTCATCATCCTATGATCTACGCCACGTCATTCCATCATGCAATCATTTGTAGTGTCTCGACTGCTGCATGCTACACTCTTTGACGACAGCCTACTCGATAATGTACGTAGGTGTGTAACCTCTACTTCGCGTAATGGTGACCATCTTGCAGAACAGGAGTTCATTCACCTCAACTGTCGATACAAATCTTGGTGACTACTTTAGCCACTTCCTTTTGGTATCTTATATTTTCTGTTTTTTTTTTTTTTTCCTCAAAGCTTCAAGTACTGCTCCTACAGCTGACCCTTCTGCTTCTGCTGCTAGTGATCGGAGACGTCAACTCACTCGCGAGAGAATGAAAAGACTGCGCGAGGGACGTAAATCTTCTCATAATCAGGCAAGTGCTGCTTTTCACAGTCTTCCTCTACAACCTGATCAGACATCCCTACCTCAAGATGACGTCTGTAGTTTCTCAATTGACTCATCCTCTTATTCATTTTCCCAATCGTCCTTCTCTTCTTCGTCCTCCACCTCTAACTCTTCCACCTCGCAAACCTCTTTTTCTCCTGATCAGTAGTTCTCTCCTCATCAATTGTTAGCTCTGGAATCATTCTTCTCATTGTCTGAGGAAGACACTCTGCCCAACCTTGCTACGTTTGTAAAGAATTTCATCCAGGTATGGTTGTTTCGACAGATGAGTTCAGAGGTTTGATAAAGAATTTGACATTCACAGAGGAACTTCTTGTTGCCGTTGCTCTCCCTTAATAACAGTTTGGATGATAAGAAGGCACGGCAAACAACTAAAGTAGGCCGGCAATGTCATTAATTTTTCCCAACAAATATCATCTTTAGCTGTTCAGCTTTCAAATGTTCCAGAAGCAGTGGACGTTTTACTTGTCAGAAAACCCAATTTTCGATCTCCTGAAACCTTCAAAGAGTTTAAAGTCTGTGATTCAGAGGAGTGAGATCATTGAAGTGTAGCAGAAATAGTCGCATGACGAGATGAGTTCTCCTTTCCATCGATATGATTGAGTCTGTGGATTATCTTTTTTCACAGATGACATTAGTCTGGGGATTGTCGAGTGAGATCATTGAAGTGTAAGAGGCTTTGTTCGCGCTATTTTGAAATAGAACTTGGAAGTTGAATGGGACGCTTTAGTGTTGAGTGTGAGTGAGTCTCCTGATTACGGGCTCCTGGAGGGTTTCAGCCAAACTCGGGAGAGAAATACTATTGGTTGATTGATGTTATGTCCATACCCTTCGTCGCAACCGGACATCACGTGTCAGCCATATTGTATAGGTAAACTCCGGCAATTGAGTGGAGCATTGTATCGAGATCGACAACTTCTTGAAGGGTGTGAATTCTCCTTTTGTTCAACCAACGAAAAATCTTCTCTTATTTACTCCGCTACTAGAAGCATTGTTTCAACTGGAAAGACATGCTGAGCGTTTATCGCATAAATTGTTAAATGAACTCAAACTTAATATGGATCTATGGAGAACAATCGGGCCTGTAGGAAGCCTCTTATTGAAGAGTATATGGCAAGCAAGCCCGTACGGAATCGAACAAAAAAATATTAGCATGAGAATGGATCTTCCCCTCCTCCAGAATCTCTACATACTCTTCAGGAATCAGCCCCGTTTTCAAACCTTAAAAAGGAAACATAAATTTCGTTAAATAATTTACAATTCACCGCTGTCCTCGATGGAAACCTTGGCTCTGGTAGCACCAGATCCGGATCCCAGAGACTCAACCTTCTTGATAACGTCGAAACCATCAACAACTTCACCGAAAACAACGTGCTTGCCGTCCAACCATGGGCAGTTTACGGTGGTGATGAAGAATTGAGATCCGTTGGTGTTTGGACCAGCGTTGGCCATTGACAACAAACCTGGCTTGTTGTGTCTGTGAACAAAGTTCTCATCTGGGAACTTCTCTCCGTAGATGGATTTACCACCCGTTCCGTTGAAACGGGTGAAATCACCACCTTGCAACATGAATTGAGGGATGACTCTGTGGAAGATGGATCCCTTGTAACCAAATCCCTTTTCACCAGTGCAAAGAGCTCTGAAGTTCTCAGCGGTCTTTGGAACGTCAGAGTACAATTGGAAGGTGATGCGGCCCAATGGCTTGCCTAATCGTTAGAATTCCTCGAAAAATCCACATACCGTCAGCTGCAACGTCGAAAAATGTTTTAGACATGGTTAATTGGCAGTTGCTGCGGGCTGCTTATATAGTAAAAGGCACGGTGCACGGATGGGAATGTCCAAGGTTTTTTCTAGAACCCTTATGTAAGCGATGACCACGTTGTGCGAAAATATATACACCCCTTTATATACATATCGAGTTGATAAATTGGTTAACGTTCTTGACAAACCTTTGAAATTCTTCTTCCGTCATGTTTCCTTCCAAATTGCCCACCAATGAGCACTCGGAAACTTTGCGGTTATGCTGATTCTCTTGTATGGCAAACTGAACCAGACGATCTTCAAACTGTAAATCTAGCTGCTTTCTATGCACCACGTCTGTCACTATATAGGGAACATCTTGGTCCCCTATTTTCAGTGTGATTTGGTTCGGCGTCCTTATGTTCCCTACCCCTGTCTTTGTGCTATACTGCTGACCAAGGCCTCCAGCATTCTGTAAAAACTTGTACAGGTCGTCCTGTCCGTTAAGCCATTGACTCAAATCATTGTTGTACCCGTTGATCAGGTTGCTTGTGACTGTTGAAGAAAACTTGACATCGGCAACTGCATCGGGCAGCGATACAATCACATTATTTTCCACATTTGTTGTCACTGCTCGAAGGGTATGCGTGTCTATAAAGTTGGTTCTCGGTTTGTTTGCAATTTTCTTGATGTCAAAGAAAAGATCAACTGGTGGGTATTTCTCAAAGTTTTCCATACTGGTGAACAGATCAGGCACGAGCTTTACCTGCAGGAAGTAGTCATAGCTGTCGAGTCGCTTTAAACTTTCAAACTGATCTACCGATTTGGTGTCCAGGCCAAAAAACCCCAACCTATTGATCGTCTTGTTCATGAAAGACAAGCTTGGGTTGAAAAAATTCTGGTGCAATGAACTACTCAGAAATTGTCCAACTGTAGCAGTGAAGATTGGTGTCTCCCATTGTTCTGGACTCACAGTGCCTTTAGAAGGGGTGAAATTTGACAGATGCTGGTAAGCTTGGGTGACATCGAAATCAAAGACAGTCTTTCCCGTACTTTTCAGCTCGACTGTATGCTGAACGGGTCTAATTGGAATGATATCTTCGTCCTCTAGCTGCTCGTCTGCGATTTCTGGCTGGTAGTACCGATCTCTCATTTCACTGTACGTGAGATCTTGTTTTTCACCCGTTATAATCTCAGTTGGAAGCTGTCCCTGCAGATTAGGGAAGTCTTGCTCCACCAGTACCTCGTTCGGGTTTACCTTAGAACTCAGCAAATAATCGTTCTGCACCTTTGACATAACGTTGGATGCATGCAATTCTTTACCCAGAGATTTGATCTTCTCGTAAAGGTCATCAATCTCCTGGAAAATCTCCTCTTGCTTCTCCGAAGGTTCTGGCGGAGACAGCCGTTTTGGAACTTGAAGCCTTGTTGTATCGCAGCAGATCCAATCGAGCGAGTGGTTGTTCTTGATGGGGAACTCTTTGACATTTTCAGCAGAGCTGTTCAAAAGGAAAAGGTCCCTGGTTCTAGGTGAGTAACCCAAGGCCTCTAATGTGAGCGATTTGACTGTACTTATATCGCTCGGTGTTAAGGATGAAAGCGTGTAGACGCCTTCTCCTTCCTCTTTTTTGAAATAGACATTACTCAACTTGGAAATCAGGTCTATCGGGAGGGTACGTCCAATCTGAGAGAAAAGTGCGAGGATATGCGAAAAATCTATCGTGGTTCTATGGACCTGAGCAAGCAGCTTCGAAAGAGATACCTCGATATAGTTCAATGTGGGACGGGGACCTCGCGTGATAATTTGGAGTTCCTCGGGCGATACGGCAATCTTGGCACCCGTTCTTGTCCAGTGGAATATGATCAGTCCATTGGAAGACAGCAACAAAAACAACTGCTCTGGGGATTCTAGCTGCAACGTTTTGTCCATGATAAGATCGTCCTCTTTGTTCACGTCCTCACTTTGAACGAGGTTCCATTCATCGTTTAGTATACGCATGATTGAATGGTGTTTCTTTAGTTTCGAGACGCCTTTTGAGTCGTAAGCTTTGCGAAGATAGAACCTCAGTTGCTCGTTTGTGTATGACTTGTTGAGATCGTTTTTGATTTGACTGTATTTTTTTGGTGAGACTCTCACCTCCAAGGGTTTCAGTCCGTTGATCGAATTGATCAAATCCTGATTCGAGGTCATTTTAGGCTTAAAAACAAGGAGTTTATCCTTTTGAGCGTCTATGTCGAAAAGACTCAATAAATGGCTTGAGTTAATAGTTGGTTTTCTTCGTTTGGCCCTGGAGAATATAGAGTCCTTTGCGCTCAGCACGATGATGGAACTCTCCGGAGGAGCTTTCTTCTTCCCTGAAGATGACCCTTGAAGAGAAGCGGTACAGCATGAGAAAGACCGGGCAAACTTGGACCCTCTCGCTCGTGCCAACAACATCTGAGGATTCTGAAAAGTTGATGGTGTGGGGATGGGAGAAGAGATCGGGAAGCAGCGGAGATGATGAAGTTACATCCACTCCTGCGAAAGGCATTTGATTATTGGGAGTGCTCAAATGGTGTATGCTGCTAATTAGTATCATTGGGGCTGTAGAAGCTAATCACAATTACTCAAGTAAATGAAAAAAAGACAGCTTCACGGCACTGGAAAAGGCTAGGAACAAATCGATACCTTCCATGGTTTTTCCTTTCTGCAAAACGAAAGAGGTTTATTGAGACACTTTGCTTGATCTTACATACAAGTGGGGGATCTTATTTATGCTGAGCGTGACAAGCAGAGAGTCTGAGCGGTCCGAGCTATCATGAATCGTGATTGGTCTGTCTGTGACTTTTCTCATTCAGGGTCTTGCGACGAGGATTAAGCAATGACGCATGTTTGAGGTATACACTGATCCACAGATTGGTGTGACTAAAGCCTAATTACAACTTCCAGAATATACGCACACCCGGAGCGCTTTGAAATATTCAGTTGCCAAAATCAGATGCATCAATGAGATAATTAATTCAAAAAAAAAGGCCCTCGTCTACTGTCTCCCTTAGCCAAATACACCCTAACACCACGATAAGAGATGCTTATCTAATTCCTCGAAATGACCTTCTCTGCACGGCGCATCCTCGCACATCGCAACCATGGAAAAAGCGAGAAGTAGTCCACCGAGGAGAGTTTCGCTGCTACAATTGGTTGTTGCTTTTGTTGTGGTTGGGTGGTTGTTTTGGCCAAAGGTACAGGATGACCGTATTCCCAAAAAGCAGGTCAAAGAAAGCTATCTTTTGGCATTGCTAGACAACAAAGCTGACGAATGGAGTAAGAAGTACACCGCTGAAGCCCACCTTCCTGGAACAAACTACCAACTGGTTGAATGGACCGAGTCAAAGATGCAGGAGTACGGATTTGAAACAACCATCGACCAATACGACATTTATGTAAGCTATCCCAACGAACACTCACTGAAGGTTTTAGCCAATAGCACTGAAATCTACGAGGCTTCATTGAAGGAGGATGAGCTCAAAGAGGACGAAACATCGTCTGGGCCAGACTTGGTGCCGACTTTCTTATCGTACGCTGCAAATGGTAACGTTACAGCCGAGTACATCTATTGCAACTTTGGATCGGTTCAGGACTTTGCTGAACTCAAGGAAGCCAACGTTTCTGTAGAAGGCAAAATTGCAGTGATGAGGTATGGTGGCATTTTCCGAGGCTTGAAAGTGAAGCACGCTCAAGAGGCTGGAGCAGTTGGTGCGTTACTTTACTCGGACCCGAAAGAAGATGGAAACATTACTACAGCCAACGGATACAAAGCTTACCCTAAAGGGCCCGCGCGTAATCCTTCTTCGGTTCAGAGAGGCTCTGTTCAGTTCCTTTCCACTTTACCAGGTGACCCGACTACACCAGGCTACGCATCCAAGCCTGGAGTACCGCGCACCGATCCACATGGCTCTACACCCAAAATTCCTGTGTTACCCATCAGCTACAAAGAGGTTGAGCCTATTTTGCATCATCTAAATGGGTTTGGAGAGGAATTTGGTAAACACTGGCAAGGTGCCCTTCCTGGTTATAACTATTCTATAGGACCCCGTCCGGGCGTAGAACTAAACCTTTACTCTGACCAGATTTTCAACATAACCCCTTTGTGGAACGTGTACGGTCAGATAGAGGGAGTGAACAAGGAGGAGGTTATTATTGTAGGGAACCACAGGGATGCGTGGGTGAAAGGAGGTGCAGGGGATCCCAACTCCGGCTCTGCTGTCCTCATTGAAATAATGAGAGCTCTGCACGAACTCTCGAAATCAGGCTGGAAACCACAGAAAACTATCATGTTTGCGTCATGGGACGGAGAAGAGTACGCTTTGCTAGGGTCGACTGAGTTTGGCGAGTTTCTTAGCCATAGGCTCCAAAAGACTGTAGTTGCTTACCTGAATCTAGATGTTGCAACCACAGGCTCAATTCTTAGCATGGGGGCTTCTCCATTGCTCAATTCAGTGTTGCAGTCTGCGGCTGAGCAGTTAAAGTATCCAAACAGTACAATGAATCTGTGGGAGCATTTTAAGCAACACAACGATGAGATTGCATATCTGGGATCCGGCTCCGATTACACCGTTTTCCTCGAGCATCTCGGAATCCCCGCCTCAGACATGTCCTTTAGACCTGCCAAGGATGGCCCTATATACCACTACCACTCAAACTACGACTCCTACCACTGGATGTCCACCTATGGTGACCCAGGGTTTGTATTCCACAATCTCATGGCAAAGTACCTCGGACTTGTACTTTTGGAGCTGTCTGAGACCGAGACTTTGTTTTTCAAAACTCAAGACTACGCAGTGGCCCTCAGTGGGTATTTTGAAAAAGCCGCAGAGCGTATTCCAGAATCTTGGCTGCATCGCAAAGTTCATGTCGACACACTGGACAGAAACTACGACTTCAATCAGGAATTGTCAAACCTGAAAAGCTCAAAACACATGCTGGGCTATGCCCTGGGTGGAACTAGTCGTACCTGCGGAAGAAAACACAAGCCTATTGCCGTTGCTGAGCTGATTGATGAAGTGAAGAAGGAACTCGAAAGTTTCTCTGTACTTTCCACCTCTTTCGATGACTATGTGCTCAAACTTCTGTACTACTGGGAGCATAAGGAGGACTTGTGGTGGTGGGACAGGATCAAGCTGCACTATAAGATTATCGCGGTGAATAAGAGGCTCAAGTATCTCGAAAGAAACTTTCTGCACTGCGAGGGTCTCAAGGATCGTAGCTGGTTCAAGCACATTATTTTTGCTTCAGGGAGGTATACCGGTTACAAAGGACAGACTTTACCTGGTTTGCAGGAGGCCATCGAGGATGATGATTTCGAGTCTGGTGTAAAGTGTTTGGAAGTTATTTGGAAGGCTGTAAGGAGGGTGGATGCACAGTTGGATCACTGATGAAGTGAAGCAGACGTGACTCGGTTTATGTTTGACTAGGAAAAATGAAAGTTGTATTTGTTTGGATGGATGGATGCCTAATGAGAGATCCTTGAGTATCAGTAGAAAGCCCTCGTGGATAATGCAATGATGAAAAAATGCTCTGATTAGAGTGTGACGCTCGTGGCCAAGAAAATAAGACAATTCTGACGACTCAGCAATATTTGTACTACTCATCTCATCCTGTGATAATAAGACAAATGCTAGCCATCTGTATAGCTTTGTCGAGCTGATTCTTCTCTTTTACTGGGCAAGTGGGTGGGTGGTGTGCGTTGTATGTATATAGTAAGGGGTATACAATGACCAAAAATGAAGGAATTCTCACCTTCTCCAAACTCATATAACAAAACCGATGCAAAAAAAATTTGTCAGCATGCAAATTTAGTCATTATGCCGGACTCGTTCAATTAAGCCCTACAACTTTCGTAAAATCGCGGATGTAACGATAAATTCAGCGAGTAACTGCCCGCTCCGAGTTCTTCACGTAATCCATACACCTCGATGACCAAACGTCCTAGCGATGATCTCGCAGAGAGTAAGCCCAAGAGAACTACAAAGAGTAAAACATTCAAGGGCAACTTTAACTATGTCAGCTTTTACAACAAAGAGGCGAAAAATTTCTTCAACCCAAAACCGATACCGTGGGGCATGTCATACATAGCACGATCTGGCGATATACGACATCTGAAAGAGAGAGGCCCTATTCAATGCGGTACATACTGGAGCTCTGAGGAGAAGG
>JAJLWQ010000122.1:0-22525 GCA_030570875.1 Citeromyces matritensis
ACGATCGGGTACAGTCCTACATGGTATAGAAAGGCCAAACACGAAGCCAGCTCGGGAAGCTGCTGTGTTATGATGGCTCCTCCCACTTTAATCACTGCAAACTGCTGCTGGGAAACCGAAGTGAAGAATTTGAGATACTGCTCCACTTCTCTCTTGGACCCGATGTTGTTCAGCAGCTGAACAACGGTGGATCTAGTTGAGTAGCCGCGTAAAAGCCGGGCATACTGAAGCGGTCTGAAGAATCGCTTCATGTTGGTGATAATTTTCAGCGTAACACCGCGGCTGTTTTCGCGGTTACCCGATTGGGAACTACGCTTCAATGATTGCACGACTTTTCTTCACAGATGACATTAGTCTAAGGACTTTCGGGGCGACTGAAGTTGAAAATATTACCTTTGCGATTGTACGTAGAGAAGGAGTTGATGAGTACGGCATGATGACTTAAATGTGCGTTATGGTTGTTGAAGTGTCAGTAGGATCTTTTATCGTCGTGATACGTAAGTATCAGAGTTACAACCATACTATATTAGGAAACAGCACGTATACCGTAATGCCATCCGTGGGAAGGATAGCAATACACTATGCCAACTTCCATACACATTCGAGCACGTATCACATTGAAGAATAAGTCCACTATATAAATGTGCCCGACTGTATATGCCTTAGGTTAATGCAGGGGAGTTATCTGAAAGGTCCATTGTTGCCGCTCCAGCCGGCTGATGAAGCTGGGGTTGTTGTGTACAACCGAACCTCCCTACGAGTGGTTTATGAGAAGCCCACTCGGATGGTTTAAAGCACATCGTGATGGAAGCATGTCTTCCAGGTTGTAAGCAGCTCACGCTGCGGAATCGCCAATCTTGGTATGTTCTGGATTGGATGATTGACGCGGAGGCATGATGACTATATTGACTATACTTTCACTGCAATTGTTCACCCAATTTGGAGATTTGGCTTTGATTCAGACTGATGTGGAACACCTCTTTTGTGTGACCACAGTCAGTATGCAATAGAGTTTAAGTGTAGTTCACTGAACATCTAGTAAAGAAAATCATGGGGTCGGGTTATGGCACACCAATCGACCCATGTGTACCTCAGTGATTACAAAATGATCCTGAGATCGCTCCCCTTCAGAGATTATAAAAACTCATTTCTCACAGATTTAGTCTGTGGTAATACCACAATAGGACTTTTCTGTATCTCGAGTGTGTTCCCAGCATAAAATAACCACAATAAAACGTGTTATGCAGCTCAAGTGCCGTCTGACAGAAAGAGGTTTCATGATTAAAACGAGTGGCTTTTCTGATTTTGGCCATGATCTGTGTAAACTGAGTGGTAGACTTTCAAGGTATTGCCGAGTGCAGAACTAAAGTCTACTGTCCCCAATCAAAAAAACGCGATCTTCAATCTGTTAGCTGAGCATGGCAAGTGATCATGATCTTGCGACTTAAGAAGCAAAACCGTGCAATCTGTTTTTGGGGATAGAGAGCACCTACCGACAGACGTAGTCTCAAGCACGAGAACCGTCAACCTGACTTGCCACAGAAGCGACATCTTCCGAAGGACTTTGATTGATATAGAGAGAGAATTTTATGTTGCTGTCCTGAGTCGATCGAGACAGAATAGGCAGAACAAGGATGCCTTGAGACATGTTGAGAGCGACAAGTTGTTCCCTTCTGAGTCGGTGAGACAGATTCACGAACACGGTTATATGGATGGGACTGTTTGCAGAGACGGTTTCCAACATTTGAAGTAGTTTCTTCGAAATGAAAAAGCAAACGATTTTCAATTGAAATCCTAAATTCTGCTCCTCAGACGTAGATGGCAGACGAGCGGAAATTTCAAGATTGAACAGCAGATACACAAGCTGACGTGAGTCTGATTTTACTGTTGGACGGATCAGGCAAAGAAGATCAAGATTCTGCTCATAGTTGACAGAAAGCTGAACGCTGCAGCAGCTTTACAGTGTTGACTTTTCTCTTGTCACTTCTCACTCATATAGATGATCTTTAGATTTGGGCCACATCATCGGGATTCTTGAATTCTTGAGATAAAGCTTGAGGTTAATGGTTCATTGACTCTCATCACCGGCGAGGATTTTGCAACACTCTATCTGCAGTCCCAAGCGCAATGGAAGGCCCTTTTGTTGATTACTTGAAATTCTCAGACTAATACTTTCAGTTTGGAAATAGAACACATTGTATTTTGAGCCTCTGATTCTTTTTGCGCTAGTTATAGACAGCATCAAACAAGAATTTATCTCGCTCTGCCAACCACTTACATCAAGGTGGTGTAAAAATGATGATTGAGCATTTCCGGGTGATTTTGATGATTAGACGGGACATTGTGTCTTGACCCAATGTTCCTATCGTTTGGAGGGCAAGACTTGAGCTATTTTGAAATCTTTCAACATCCCAGGGATCTGAGCAACCGCATATGCCAGTTCAGATAATTGCTTAGATGAAGCCATGCGATTCGAAAAGTTATTATGAATCATCCAAGAGCTCCACTCAGTCTATGGTGGCTGAAAATGATGAAAAGACCCTTTTTGGCTTACTGTCGCGGCATCTCACTGTCTATTCTCTTATTTATTTGTGACTGAGTTTAAATCGGTTGTACAGGAAGTACTTAACCCATGGAACTGTCAAAAGGCGAAAAGTCCGAACTAGGTGAATGAAATGAAGAGTAATTCTGAAACCCTCTGGATTTGAGACTGCAACCAAAAGACCAACACCGAGTCATGAATTGTTGGTTTTATAGCTTCGAAAAGGGTCATTTCGAAAACTTCAGAACGGGCACAAAAAGGGCACAGACAGAAAAGTCATGAGAATGCTTCCGATTTTGTTTTACAAGCCAATGAGCATGTTCGAGACTTGAGTACATCGCCTTTTGGAAGCTACGAATTCCTGTCTGAATCAGTAATTTTGAAGACATCCGCAGAAAGATAGTGGAGGTAATCATTTTTCGATGACTCCCTCTCATGGGTTGGTGGAGACATTATGGATATCATAATGAATAATAGGGATATTCCTTATTCGAATTAAACCGTTGACTAATATAAGTCGCTTTCATTCAATTGAGTTTATAATAGTTTAAAGTATTTTAAGGAAGACTCAATTCGAGAAAAAGACTCCTTGATTGAGAGAAAGAACAGTTCGAGCCAATAACAATCCACTGTGTCTCTGAAGGTGTTCTTAAAATTTGACTAGGATCGGGAGAAATGCGTAGGCTTACGTAAAAGCACCTATAAAATCCAACCATTTTAGAATTGATCATCTCTTCCAATCGCTTCCGAGATTCCCTCATCCCTACACCACATTATGGGGGACAAACTATCATACCTTCCAGGTTCGTATTCCACTCTTATAAACTAACATCTAGCATTGGATGATGCAAAAACGTAAGAGCCCATACACACGTTCTCTAACAAAAGTCCTCTTTCTGAGCAGCAACTTAATATTCTAGAACAGCAGGTCCAAAGTGAGCAACCCAATCCGAGTGTACAGTCGCAATTCAACTATGCTTGGGGTCTTATAAAGTCGTCCGACAGAACCGACAACAAGCAGGGAATCGATATATTGGTGGATATATATAAGAATGTGCCTCAAAGAAGAAGAGAGTGTCTTTACTATTTGAGTATCGGAAGTTACAAAATAGAGGAACTCTCGGATGCTAAACGATACGTGGATGCTTTGTTGAACCATGAGCCAGATAACTTGCAAGCAGCCCACATGAAGAAGATGGTCGAGGACAAGATTTCCAAAGGTGGGTATTGGCTTTTATTGATTTTTACTAACAAATCAGACGGTTTTATTGGCCTTGCCATAGTTAGTGGAGGCGTAGCAGTTGGTGCGGGTCTACTGGCTGCGTTTCTCCGTAAGAGACATTGATAGTATTGAGAGATGTAATTTGATGGAGATATTCTGAGACCTTTTGTAAGACTGAAATGGATTCTTAGTATTTCTCATGTTGAGTAAAAGTTGAATGGGGTATGGGGCTAAAATGAGATGGCGAAAGCTCTGTGCTAATCCTCAAGTGAAGTCTTCTTTGGCCTAAATCGAGTGAGTGTTCAAAGAATTCGTAAGCCAACCAACATCAATCGGTCATTTTCAAAGAGAAGCTGAATTACTTGGCAATCACAATAGAAACATCATTGTGACAGATAACAGTCTTCCAAGCTTATTTGTGAGCGACATAAATTGAAGAATTCTTCTTAGTTCGATTGATGATTCACTTTAACAGCTCAACAATCATAGAATTACCGCGTTGCTCCCTCTTGTGGGACTCTCTCGACTCTCTCTTGATTGGCTATACCCATTGGCTCCTGCGTATGAGATATGTGTATGCTTTGATGAAGAGAACTGGTCTTTAGGTCCATTACATCTGCCACTTTTTGGGGTTCTTTGGAGCCTCGTTGGTCTTCTCTCCTGCTCAATTGTAAAATGTAGGGTTTATTCAGCTGCATGCAGTACCAATAGTATCAGTGAAGCCGAACTTTTCATTGCTTGCTCGAAATATGAGTTTCCGTCACCCGTGTGTGTCTTATGATATATATAACGCCTTAGACCAGACAAAGACTCCCGCCCAAGAGAGACCTCTCCTTGAATGATTGGAAACGGGCAAAGGGGCCAATGAGTTTATCGTCGCAGTCGAAGCAAGAGATTGTAAAGCCAGTACTGCCTTTTTGAATGCATTTATTCAGACATGCGTGATCAACCTCTGAAAGCCTTTGTCAATTGAAATTGATTAACTTGAACATACGCAAGGCGGTCTGTCACTTTATCGGGGACTATACATTGTCTTCAAATTTCATCCCTCCTTACAGATCTTTTCGTTTACGAGCTTTCAAGCTGGCTTTCGACAATTCCTGCATCGAGCCATAAGCATCAGCAAAGTCATCGTGTGGTTGTCATTTTTCGCTTCCCTTGGCTTTGCCATTGATGACCGAAATGACTCAATCCCTCAGCTGAACAATATAAACAAATCGATGATACACCATCTCTTCAACCGTATAAAGAGATGAGCCTCATGATGCTCATTGTCTCAGCACATCTCCCAAAATTCATAACCTCAACAAACAGTTGATCCACACTGATTTGATTGAAGCCATCACATTTTCGATCCAACGTTTGCGTGCTTCTCTTGAAACAAAATCTTGAGCCACATCAGAGGAAAAAAAACCTTGTCTCATTCTCCACTTAAAAAATCGGCTACAGAGAGGACGTATTCCTCACAACTCATTTCTTGCGAGGGTGACTGATGTACTTTATATTATGTTCACATTGCCCAATGCGGTCTGGCAAGAGAGTGAATCTATGAACCAAGTAGCTCAAAAGCTTTGGCCAACGTTTATAAAATGCTGTTTGGCTTAAAAGGAGAATCTGCGACATTTTCAGAAAGAAAGGAGCTGACGAGAGAATCGTCAGAACACAGGTTCTTGGTGAAGCCTGACGTCGTCACCATGCATAATCATGCATGCCTTCCACGCACAGCACACTTGAAATAGCGCGTGTTATCCTCATATCATGGAGGAGAATATATTACAAACTAGTAACAACATACCACGATCTGTAAAGAATGGGCGCACAAGGATAATGGGCTCAAAATGGCTAATGTAGCGAAAGTTTTGATTCAGCGAAGCCAACACCCACCTTAAGCTCTCCACGCATGTTCAGGGGCAAGGCAACGGCACAAAATAAACCATTTCAAACTTTCAAACCCGATATCAATAGGACGAAAAAGATGAAAGCCAGAAAAAGTCCACCACGGTGCGATCCTCCAATTGTCTCGACGTGGGAGATCATGCCAGCAAAGTCTTGATAATTCTGTCTCTAACTTGTTAAAGCCTTCAGATTTTTCAAGTCCCCATTAGTGTGTATGTACGTCTAGCATTTCAAATAGGCGTCCTTCTACCAATTTGAGGCGTATCGGCACACTTAGCCTATCAGTCCAAGATGAATATCAGAAAGGCTCTATAATAATTATCATCGCAGATAGCTAATGAAAATATGTCAAATATAAAGCTCAAATAAGCTAATGCACTGAAAGAATAAATATATGCCTCCTTATATAGGGCAAAACAAAAAAATGGATGCAAAGTGCATTTGAGGTATTTACACAAAATGATGCTGATTATTGTAGAATTCTACGTGAGATCTGTCTGACGAAAAACCGGGAAGAACACAATTTCTATTATGCTTCCTATTCTTGTCAGGTTCTATCGTGGTGTCTGGATCAATTCATGATGTCTGGATGGAGCTCGATGTTGGGGGACCGAATATGCGAAGCAGTATTTAAGCAATACTATACCGATCCACTGTTTTCACAAAATAAAAACTCCTACCCTATAACGAGGTCCAACGGGGTTGAAGAGTGGACCATTATTGCTAGCATAGTTGCCGTTTTTGAAGATGGTCATGTTGAGCCTCTATCTCTGGCCACTGGCATGAAAGCTGTTCCTTCAGAAAGCATTGAAAAGTATAGCCAGGGGGTCATTGTACATGATCTGCATGCCGAGATCTTGGCACTGAGAGCATTCAACTATTTTCTTCTTCAAGAAGTGAAAAACAAAAGTACTAGATTTCTTTTGCCAACCAAAGACAAATTCACTTTCAGAGACAGTGTATCCTTGGCCTTGTATATAAGCGAGCTTCCTTGTGGAGACTGTTCTATGGAGAACCTTCAGGAGAGCGTAGAAAACAATCAACCGTGGGAAGATGCGCAGTCCAGCTCTCCTCTTCGAGGAAGGTGTAACATGTTTCAAGTGGGGAGAGTGAGAACCAAACCAGGAAGAGTGGATAGCAGGATCTCGCTGTCCAAGTCATGCTCCGATAAACTAACCATTAAACAGAGCATCGGTATCACCAATACTATTGTACATAGTCTGATTGAGCCTATTTTTTTATCATATCTTGTGGTTCCAGAGAGGAAGCTCAATACAGCGAGTATTGAAAGATGCTTTAGTAGGGTTGATGGGAAGAGATTAAAACTTCTTCCGACGAGGATGGATTTTGAGTATGAAAAGAGTCCGGAAAGCGAACCTTCTCATTACAGTATTGTATCTGTTCCTGCATACGGAAAGCTTGATATTTTGCGTTTGGGCGTCAAGAATGGAGGGTACCAAAAGAACAAGCCTGCCAAGAAATCCGCCGCTTCTTTTGTATCGAGAGTGCACTTTGTAGAGACACTGAGAGGCATCGACCCGAGCTTGCCGTTTTTCAAGCATGAAACGTATTTGCAAGCAAAAGAAGCTACTCGGAGTAACGGTGTGAGGGATACTATTGGATGGTTCAAGGGGACAAGAGATGATTTTCCTTTGTTGAATAAAGATTGCCGAGGAGTCACATAGAAGTTTCTAAAGAGTCACATACAAAATCACACAAGGTTATTCATTCAGTTTCACAAATTGATGTTAGACGGCCACAATTCATAGTAAGATCATCTCTGAAGCGAAGCGGAAGAGATGATCGAGAGTGCCTGAAAGTCATAGAAGTTTCTAAAGAGTCACATACAAAATCACACAAGGTTATTCATTCAGTTGCACAAATTAATGTTAGACGGCCACAATTCATCGTAAGATCATCTCTTCCGCTTCGCTTCAGAGATGATAAGAGACTACTCCTCATCAGAAGGCTCATCTTCCACCTCTTCTCCCTGCTGTTCTATAGGTTGTGCTGCAAACTTATTGGAAAACTCTGCGGATTCCAACTCGTCACGCAAGGGATCGAACTCATCGGACGGACCAACCAGATCCCGTGGAGTTAATCCGCTTTTATTTTTAACAAGAGCATCGCATCCTGCATCTAGTAAAGTTTGTACTATAAATAATCCGTGCTCCGGTTCCTTTCCGCAATATTCAACCGCAAGATGGAGTGGAGTATTCTTGTCCAATTTGTTACCGTTATCAATCTCGACCCCTTGCTGATCCAGCAGCAGGTCCAACACTTCATAAGAACCGTACTTGGAAGCCAAATGGAGAGGAGAGTCTCCAATGGCGTCATGAGCGGAATTGATTATGCTAGCCAGTTTTTCTGGGTCGGAGTTGAATTTCTCAACCACTTCATTCGCCAGATCGAGGTTGTTTCTGCGTGCTGCATCAACTAGTTGTTCTGAAAATGAAGCTCCTTCCGTCATTAGCGACATCCGGACATCATCTCTGAAGCGGAGCGGAAGAGATGATCTCAAAAAATATGGTAATGTCCGATTAAGACGAAGGGTATGAGCATAACATCGACCAACACGTTGAAGGATCTGTAATCATTTGTACGCTAGAGGCTTGAGTTCTTTGCAACCTTTAGGAGCCTATGTTCGACCGTTCTTTCTAAGCATAAGTGTTCCTGCTTGGAACCATTGAAGTCAAGAGGGACTATCCGTCTTTCAGCTTTCGGTCCCTTGACAACGCAACGAAAGACAATCCAGAAGCAAAATGAGAATTTTCAGTATGAACAGAGGCTTTCTCGAGTGTAAGCCCTTGCGATTTATGAATTGTCACAGGCCAAACGAGTTTTGAGGGAAACTGCAACTTTCCGAGTATAACTGAAGCCATTACAGGAACCAAGTAGGGATGATCAACGAAAAAGGGCGGAAACAGACCGAATGATGCCTCTTACGCTTCAATGATCTCACTCGCTGACAATCCACAGACCAATGTCATAGGTGGGAAAGAGAATTCATTAGCTGAATTTGTTTCCTCCTTTTTCATGGGTTCTAACAGCGTCCAGATTCGGAAACAACCATATCGGGATGAAATTACAAACGCTGCATGGTTGGGAGGGGACAATTTCTTCCTAAGTGATTCTAGAGCTAACAAATGATGGGAAGAGAGGTACTGATTCAGTAGGTTTGCGAGGGCGAAGAATTGGAGGTGGAAGACGAAGAGAAGTATGACGACTGGAAAATGAAGGAGAATGAGTCAATGGACGGACTGCAGACTTCTTCGTGAGGTAGGGAGGTCTGAACGGCTTTAGAAGTCACCTGGTTATGGGAGGTAGGCGATCTATGTCTCTCACGCCATGATGTCACTCTCTCGCGAGTGAGATGACGTCTCCGTTCGCTTACTCTTACCATGTCTGTGGGACTGAAGGGACATAGAGGAGTACGAGTAATATCATCATAACTACAATCACCGACATGGCAGACCTGAGCGTTTCTGGCGTTCTTTCGATAAAAGCCCTGACTGGGGCCAACAAGGGATATTTCTCACTAGTGGCAGCCTTGAAATTATCTATATTTGAAAGAAACAGAAAAATCAGACTCTGCGCGTTTCAACCCAATAACATATACTATAGTGTATGACTGGAGTTTCCGGCAAAGCCTCCTTTTAAGTGAAATCTTTTAAAAGTCATCGATTAGAGCTCATGGATAACCTGGGATTTGCCCTCGCGTCCACGATCAGGATTCAAATTCTTCAATGTCGATAAGTCTAAATGGTCCAAGGTTTCAGAGTGTGAAAGGTTTTCGATTGTCTTAAAATCGCGAGTAGAGTTG
Organism: Citeromyces matritensis; assembly: GCA_030570875.1. NCBI lineage: Eukaryota > Fungi > Ascomycota > Pichiomycetes > Pichiales > Pichiaceae > Citeromyces > Citeromyces matritensis. Next base: position 9,484 of record JAJLWQ010000122.1, read on the forward strand.
CATACACATACATGTTACAATCAATAACACTTATAACATGATTGAACATCAATTTAAAAGTGGTGAAATGCAAAATATTAAAAGTAATAGGAGATTTGAATGCAACTTGCTACGTCATCCTCAAAAACAAAATCTCCAAACGGGAATCTTGAAAGCTCTTCGAAAGTTTTATACAAGTACTTGAGGAGTGGTTTTAGACCAAAGAAAAAGCTCAAACACGGAATTACACAAAAGCGTTTGAATTCTGTTAGAAAACAGAGAGAAGAGTCAATATTGAAGTGAATTAGGAAACAATCCTCGAGATGACGAGCTGGCGGTCCACTCTTTGATCGCAAGTCGACCCGTAAAGAATCTTGTCCGGTTTTCAATCCGGCAAAAAAATCAGGTCCGAGCCTCATCAGCAAGTATCATTGTAGTGGCTTTAGTAGGACGAGAATTATATAACTTTGGTCACAACCTACCCATAATTACCATTCAATGACAGTTTGGCGTATTGCCTGGAGATGGAGATTATGAGGCTACAAACAAGACAAATCTTTCACAAAATCACAACCACGGCATTTCAAACACAGTCTAGCTACTCTTCGATCCATTTCTTTACATGTTCAGTTTTATTCTGGCAGGTCCTATGCTATGCAAGAGATATTTGGCAAACTTGGGGAGAGTATAAGGGACTCAATCCCGTTGTTTAAGTTTGTACACATAGTAAAATAATGTTTATTCGGTAAAGTCTATACACTTGAATGGTGAAAACATTTCCCTATGTGTGATTATATCATATTGCATAGAGAAGGTGGGATATATACCAATATATAATCGTATCTCTATGACCACCGGACTATTACTAGGTCAGCCTTTATGGCTCACCAAACGACATGAAATGAATCCCGTAAACCTCACAAGAAGTACAAAAGAGATCCAGGACTCGATTATTTCAGCTCCACACTGATCTTGAAATTCTGAAGCCAAAGCCGAAACCTATTTGCGGTCCAGTGGAATAACCCACTGCATAGGAAGAAACAAAGAGATGCACTACTACCAAGGTGGTGATAAGGACCCTTGCTCAAATATGCTGTCATAACACAGGTTCTTGGTGAAGCCTGACGTCGTCATCATGCATAATCATGCATGCCTTCCACGCACACTATAAATAGGGCTTGTAATCCTCGTATCTTAGAGGGGAATATATTACAAACTAGTAACCACATACCATGATTTGTGAGATACCCCTCCATAGGTTTTAAATAAACGTTGTGCGATGATTCAATGATCGCACTCCTCAAAAATCCATGGACCACGGGTAAAAAATGAAAACCATCACGTGGGATCATTTCCGCTTCGCTTCAATGACTCCACTTTGTTCAGAAATAATAATACTTGTCCTTCCAAGCCACAGCATGCTAAGTAGTATAGTAGCATAGTACCTCCCCCTATTCTTTGTCTATTGACCTATTGATCGGGAAAGACATAGTCATCCTTGAGTATTTTTCCAGTCCACGTCCACCTCAAGATTATCTCTTCCGCTTCGCTTCAGAGATAATCTGAAGGAATGGGCTGATGCTAAAACAGCGCAACCCCACAGCACCGCCGATCTATGCATATCGCGCATAAAACGCGCATAAGTGCTGCAAACCCCAACTATAAAGAGCCGATACCCGCTCAGAATAAATATGCTCTCCAAAGATCTCACCGCCACCACACCGGGCGACTTGCCGCGTCCCAAGCTGCACAAGCGCGCATTGACGGGTCTCACCCCAAGCGAAATCAAGGCGGCAGATGACTCTATTCCAAGCGCATCCAAACAGCTTTGGCAGAGTCTTGGGATCCCTGAGATGAACTCCAAAGAGGAGTTTGAGTCGGCGTTCGTTAAACACGTTGAAACAACGCTGGCCAGATCCATGTATAACTGTGACTCTTTAGGTGCGTACCTCGCTTCGTCCTACTCTGTAAGAGAAAAGCTCATTTCTCGCTGGAACAAGACGCAGCAGATGCTCACCACCAAGAACCCAAAGCGGGTCTACTACCTCTCTTTGGAGTTTTTAATGGGCAGGGCCTTAGACAATGCTTTGATCAATCTCGACATGAAGGGCCTGGTATCCAAGTCTGTAGACGAGTTGGGGTTCAATTTGGAAGATATCATCGTCAAGGAACCCGATGCAGGGCTCGGAAACGGCGGGTTAGGCAGACTGGCCGCTTGCTTTATGGATTCCTTGTCCACTGGTAACTACCCCGGATGGGGTTACGGTCTGAGGTACAAGTACGGTATCTTTTCGCAGAAAATCGTAGACGGGTACCAGGTGGAGTCGCCAGACTACTGGCTGAATTTCGGCAATCCGTGGGAAATCCCTCGCGTCGAAATAGAAGTCCCTGTAGACTTCTACGGAACCGTCACTACTGAAACTGACTCTGAGGGCAAAGAACGCAGAATTTGGCATGGCGGAGAACGTATTTTGGCTACAGCGTACGATAACCCTATTCCTGGGTTGGACACCAAGAATGCCAATAATCTGAGATTGTGGAGTGCGAAACCCACCACGGAATTCGATTTCCAAAAATTTAACCAGGGCGACTACCAGGACTCGATCATTGATCAGCAAAAGGCGGAAAATCTGACTGCAGTGTTGTACCCGAACGATAACTTCTACCAGGGCAAAGAGCTCAGACTGAAGCAGCAGTACTTTTGGGTCTCCGCATCCTTGCACGATATCGTGAGACGTTTCACCAAATCGAAATGCCCCTGGGAAGAGTTCCCGGAACAAGTGGCCATTCAGCTTAACGATACGCACCCCACACTGGCGATTGTGGAGTTGCAGCGTATCTTGGTGGATATCGAGTTGGTTGATTGGGATTTAGCTTGGTCCATTGTAGAGAGAACGTTTGGTTACACCAACCACACCGTTATGACTGAAGCGTTAGAGACGTGGCCTGTTTCTCTTTTCGGAAACCTCCTGCCCCGTCATTTGGAAATTGTGTACTGGGTCAACTGGACTTTTCTTGAAAAGGTTAAAAAGATGTTCCCCAACGACGAGGAGCTGCTTTCGAGGGTTTCCATCATTGGCGAGAACGGCGAGAAGACCGTTCGCATGGCCAACTTGGCTATTGTGGGTTCGCACAAAGTGAACGGAGTGGCGGAACTTCACTCTGAGCTTATCAAGACGATGCTTTTCAAGGACTTTGTCAAGATCTACGGGTCGGAAAAGTTTACCAACGTGACTAACGGTATCACTCCTAGAAGATGGCTAATGCAAGCCAATCCTGCGTTGGCCAATTTGATTGCTTCAAAACTTGGCAACTACGATTTCTTGAAAGATCTGACGCAGCTTTCAAAATTGGAAAAGTTTAAAGACGACCCTCAGTTCCGCAACCAGTGGGCAGACGTCAAGCTTCAAAACAAAAAGAGACTGGCAAAGATGGTCAAGACTCTGACGGGCCACGAGGTTAACCCGAACGCCATGTTCGATATCCAGTGCAAGAGAATGCACGAGTACAAGAGACAGCAGCTCAACATCTTGGGAGTGATCCACCGCTACTTGCAAATCAAAAAGTCGTCCTCTGCGCAGAGATCCATCGAGTTCAACCCAAGAGTGGTTATGATTGGAGGGAAGTCGGCCCCCGGTTACTACATGGCCAAGTCTATCATCAAGCTGATCAACGCGGTGAGCGACGTTGTCAACAACGACAAGGATGTAGGAGATTTGCTCAAAGTGGTTTTCATCCCAGACTACAACGTTTCCAAAGCGGAAATAATCTGTCCTGGGTCCGATATCTCTGAGCACATTTCCACCGCGGGCACAGAAGCTTCTGGAACGTCCAACATGAAGTTTGTGCTCAACGGTGGGCTCATCATCGGAACCGTGGATGGAGCCAATGTAGAGATTACCCGTGAAATTGGCGAGGAAAATATCTTTTTGTTTGGAAACCTAGCGGAAGATGTTGAGAATCGTCGTAAGGAGCATCAGGAGGGCCGCGGAGTGATTCCTGATTCGCTGAAAAAGGTTCTGGAAGCTATTGAAGGTGGCGTATTTGGACCGAGTGATGATTACCACAACCTTGTTAACAGTATTCGTGGCGGCGACTACTACTTGGTTTCTGACGACTTTGACAGTTATATCAGAACCCAAGAGCTTATCGACGTGGAGTACAGTTGCAACTCGGACGATTGGGTAAAGAAGTGCATAACCAGTGTAGCTAGGATGGGGTTCTTTAGCAGTGACAGGTGTCTTGTGGAGTACAGTGAGAATATCTGGAATGTGGAGCCGATAAAGTTGGAGTAATCATCTCTAATCATCTCTGAAGCGAAGCGAAAGAGATGATGTGATTGATTAGCCATATCGGAAGTGGTATGTCTATTTAGATAAACGTTAGATATATGTGTTTGAGTGATTTTGTGTTATTGTTGATTGACTAACCGAGTTTATGTTCCTTTTCACTTAGACTTTTACGAACAAAGAGCAAAGCGAGTTGTGAGCTTGATTGAGTTTATGAGGAAATGAGGGTGTGAGTCTGAACTTCTGCATTATGCTTGTCGTGGTCGGACTTTTTAAGTGACCCAAATAATGAAAAAAAATCATCTATTATGTACTCTAGAGGCTTATGACATTATTGTCATACAGTCGTCCTACAATGTAAGTGGCCTAAGCAGGCCCAGATGAGTGTATTAAATAGGAGATGCCCCATATATAGTCTACCGGAGGTAAGGCAACCACGAACTTACCACAATTATTAGCTCAGGGAATCTCTAGCCTTGGTCCCTAAACATGCCTTTTAACGTATTTATGAAGCTCACTTGACATTAGGTGCATGAAGATGCATATGGCTCATGCATGCCGCAGTATAAATAGTTTGTATCTTTGTGACTTTGGAGAATTATCTTGGTAACCATATTACCCGTCCCTCAAGCGTTCCAGCTGGAGTGAAGCTGACCCAGACTTGAGTTGAAAGAGAATGTTTTCTTAGTTATTGTTTAAAGGAGGAAACTGGCTCCTTTATATACCTCTAGTCCATTGCTGCCAATTATCCCATAAACTGAGCAAAATGGAGCAGATAATTGCCTGAACGCTTACATGATAAATGTCAGCATTAGAATAAGTATTAAACATAACAACAGTAACAACAGCGTCATACAATAACTCCAGCTAGTTCCTGCGAAACATAAGGAGGGAAGATTACTCGGCAAAAATTTCCACTTCCAGGAAGGAAAATGACGACAGAAGTCATTTTGTAGAATTAGCGGTCTGAGCATAGTCACTCACTTCGGCATAAGACCAACCATTATGTTTCATTGCATATGCGGATGCATACGCATGCAGTAGACTGCATATCGACCAAACAACTGTCGCTGCATGGGCCGGTGAGGCCTCGCATTGTATCAACATTCCGATCTCTATGGGTGAATTTCTGGCCTAGTCATCTAGCTAGATATCAGTTGTCGGGCCAATATAAACATAGCCCCAATCGTTCTCGCAAGTCATACCGAGAGTTATTACTCTCTGTTTGGATACACAGACAACACTGATTGACCAGTATGACAAGGCCTTGTGCATTTTGCTTAAAAAGGTGACTTGACAGTATCGAGGGAATATAAAGAGGCAACATTCATCTCGTTCGATACCCAATCTAATCCAACAACTCGGGTATTTCTCTATATAGAAGATAATACAAATTATAAACCCATCTACAATGGCACCTAACGAGAATAGCAGTAGCTCCACAGTGAGACCGATCCATGATGAAGGTGACCCCGCCATGGCTGGTCCCTCATTTCGTTAATAAGCTATACCAATTGAGTAATTTCGAAGCTTGGGTCGGAGCCAGTTCTGGTTCACGCTGCTCACATGGTACTGGAGAAGGATAATATTGTCCACCTGTTTGATCTCCTCAACTCGTTCATGATGAGTGGCGACATCTCTACAGGCAACCGTGGGGAGATCATGGCGAGGGAACTCATACTGAAAAAAGTAATGGACAAACACTGAGAGCTCTATAATTCTACCACTCGAGGGCTGAACATTTTAGACGTCGACCACTTTATGAATTCTATGGGTATTTCCATCGACTCGGCAATCCCTCATGGTCTGGTGCACTTTTCGCAGTGGACAAAAATCGATTGCAATCTGAGTCCGCGTATACTTCTAAAGTGCTTTTTGCGTGGAACTGCGATGGCCTGCCGTGAAAGCCAGCCTGTGATCGATATGGTTATTCCGGTCCTCATCGATACCGATGAAAATCAGAAGCTAATCGAAAATCTCAACCTTGACCATTCTCAATTATCACAGCGTGAACGTTTGGAAGCACATATAGAAGACGTCATTGCCCAATGCTTTTCTTTTGTTGCGATAAAGCTCAACCCCAACAGCAAAGGCGGTGCTGATAAATCGTTCTTCGCATAGATCCAGTAGTGTGAGTCCTGGAGGTTGGAAAAGAACTTCTAGCTATTGTTGTAAGGTCTATACGGGCTCCGGCAGCCCGTTGACTGTGTTATCCCGGAATTTGAGATAATGATGGCGTTTTCAACCCTTGTTAACATCAATCTTTTTCGTACAATGTATGATGTTAGAGACTATAGCAGTTTGAGAAACGTCGGGGATACAATCACCAAAAGTACTGAGAATAAGCACGCAACAGAAAAAGGCATTCTGTTATGATACACTTTTCAAACGGTTTTACGCAAAATGCGTAAACCGTTTCAAAGAGTCATTGCGCTCAAACACGGTCGAGCAACCATTACAGGTAAGCCCTCGTCAATAATCTCTCTGAATAATATATATATATATCAGTAGCAGATGTACGGATGCAAACCATGATATGGTGGGGAATTTGTCTGTTCATAATTCTGGTCCAAGGAACGCCTATGGGATCGGAAAAACAGTTCATAGTCAAGGACCTACCGGGACTCAGTAGCATACCCTCTGAGAAAGTCCCGATAATGCATGCTGGACATCTGGAGGTGAATGCAGAGAACAACACCAACTATTTTTTCTGGCGATTTGCCAAACAGCAAAATGAAACACGCCACGAAAAACTAACCTTCTGGCTCAACGGCGGTCCAGGATGCTCCTCTATGGACGGAGCCCTAATGGAAGTAGGACCGATAAAATTGAGTGCAAAAGGAGAATTGCAGTACCATGAAGGAACGTGGCTAGAAAGTTCAGATTTGGTCTTCGTAGATCAGCCTGGTGGAACCGGGTTCTCGTATACCGATCGGTATTCAAGTGAGCTTTATGAAGTCGCAGAGCAATTCTCTAATTTCTTGCAACGCTATTTCTCAGTCTTCCCTCACGATATCTCAAAAGAGGTTTATATAGCCGGGGAGTCGTATGCCGGACAGTACATTCCCTACGTGGCAGACCACATCTTATCGTCCAATTCAAGCGTAAATTTAAAGGGCATCCTAATAGGCAACGGGTGGGTAGCCCCCGATAAGCAGAGTCTGTCGTACTTGCCCTTTGCCATGGAGTCCAAGCTGCTAGACACGCAGGCTCCGTACATGACCAACTTGTTGAAACAGCACGAGTCGTGTCAGAGACAGTTGAATGTTGCGGAAACAGTTGAGTCCATCAGCGTAGCTTCCCGGGCTTGTGAAAAGATCTTGAGCCAAATCTTGGAAGCTACTCTAGACAAGGACGCTTCAGAAGATCATCAGTGCTTGAACATGTACGACTACCGGCTTCGGGACTCGTATCCGTCGTGCGGCATGAACTGGCCTACCGATTTGAAAGCGGTCACGCCGTATCTGCGTCGGAAGGAGGTGATGTCGTGTTTGAATTTGAAAAAGACGCAAGAGTGGCAAGAGTGCAATGGCAAAGTGGGAAAGCTGTTCACTGCTTTGAATTCAAAGCCCTCGGTGCATCTGCTTCCTGAAATTCTGTCAAAGATCCCAGTCCTTCTCTTTAACGGAGACAAGGACATTATATGCAACTACGTAGGCACCGAGTCCTTTATCAGTGATCTTGTATGGGGAGGGTCGCGAGGGTTCACAGAGTTGGAGACTGTGGATTGGAAGTACGACGGGAAGCAGGTTGGGATGGTTCAATCCGAGAGAAACCTCACGTATATAAGGGTTTTCGACTCGTCCCATATGGTTCCCCTCGACGTTCCATTTGTTGCGAGGGGTCTGCTAGATATAATCTCCAACAATTATCGGAACCCCGATTCGCATAGCATTGAAACGCCCATTTACGATGGGTCAGGAAAATGGTCCTTTTACCAGCCACCAAAGCACTCTCGCTCAAGTCGAGGCGTCTTGTACCTATTTGAAGTGACTGTGGCAGCTATAGTGTTGTACGGGGCTGTTTACTTTTACAAGTACTACAACTCTAGGCCAAGTTCCATCTTGGTTTCCGAACAACGCAACAGGTTTACTCGTGCGGCAAAGAGAAAGAACAAGCAAGTGCATTGGCTGGACGATCCAGAGCAGATTGAGGAAGGTGACCAAATTGAGGGCGACAAGTCCTATTTGAAAAAAGTTCTGGGCAAGCTCGGATACGGCGACGGGTACAAAAAAGTGAATAGCGACATTGAACTGCAGTCGCAGACGGAGAATCACGATTTCATCATAGAAAGTGATGATGAGTTTCTGTGATGATTGCATTGAGGGTATCTCTGTGAAATAGAGACGAATAGACACTATAGGATAGACCTTTGTTTTGTTAGATTCCATGTCAGAGTGGCATAGGCCATAGTTCACTTGTTCATATCTTCATGGGTTGTATACCAATGTATATGATAAGATTAGCGTTGCATCCAGCGTAGTCGTTTGGAGAGGTTGCCGTTTGTGTGAGGGCATTATACTCTGTGATGTTAGTACATGCTGAGGTGTGTAGCATTAAAGCCGTGCCGATACTTTGAGAGAAATAAACTCTGGCTTATGGAGGCTGTGATCTCAGTCTTGTACGCTGAACAGAAGATGCACGTGACTGTAGGAATGAAGCGGACTCAGTGATTAAATCTGGGTGAGGACGGCTCAACCCATCAGCCTATCGAGACTTTGGTTCACCTGAGAGCCAACCTTAAGTTGATGGTGTGGGGACCAGCCGTAAGGAGTGTTCTGCTTCTTACCTCAAGGCTCTGGGAACTAACCACACCCCATCCGTAATTGCCCTTTCCAAACAAAACCTCCTACAACTGGAGACCTCCATTGAGAAGGCTCCTTCTCATTTAGACGGTTTCAGTCAGGAGCCATCCATGCCTTGTAGCAAAAAGTGGTGTATTCGTGAGACCGAAAACAAAACAGGCGCGACCAGTTTAGCCGTCTGAAAAGAGTGACAGAATGAACATGTACTTCACAATGCATAAGCATGCATAAATCTGCAAAACCACCGTTCTATGAGCGCAGACAGTTTCTTTGTGAACAGATTGATTCTAATGGTCTTTATCAAATGGAAAGTGTTCCTGAAAAACATGAATCTACTCGCTGTTGACTCTAGTATTCACCAGGTTGCAAAGTCAACGATCCAAGATCGCAAGGTATCACAAATCTCATAGAGGATCTATGTCTCAGTACCAGAATAGTTTTTCTGGAGTTGCAATCTAACATCAAAAGAATGCGCAAGTTTGTGACTATACCAACAGCATGGTGGTTTTTAGGACCGTTTTCAGTGCTTAATTATCTCTCCCACAACCTCACTGAAATGAGAAATACATACGTGAAAATGCTCGGAGGAGGCTCACCCTCATCATAAGGCGTACGTTTACTTTTCCTTGACAAATGATGGCATAGACGCTGTGATCAAGGCTAAATCTGAGTATGTCAAGTACTTTTCATGGAGTGTCAGCTGCTTATTATCACCAAAGGTGTTGACACAAACTGGAGACTTACGCGCTTTAGTGCTGAAGTTGATCGAAGCGTTAAGCAAAGAGAAAGAACTCGTTGTTCTGTCAGAGACGAATCTGCCAATCAAATCACAACATTGATGATATGCTTCTTTCATTAACAAGTTTCTGGAACATAATCCATGCACGATGCATGCATAGATTTTTCAACGGATAACCATCTTAGCGATCTAGATCGCATCCTTGGTGAGTGTTGGTTGAGTCAATGATAGTACCGGACTATTATACGCACCATAAAAGAATTGAGGGTCACGCTTGTATGGACGAGGCCCGATTCTCAGTAATTTCCCTGGATCATTATGTCAGGGTAGACCGACTAGAAAGAACAGTCTCACTTTGCCAGACGTATTTAAATGACAGTTCCAGTATCCTACGTGCAATTGATATCTCCTACTCCACACCAAGAAAGATACCATCACCATCACCAGTCATTAACAATTTGCGAACTTTGAGAAAGGCTTTATGTCCAGTATTGAAGGATGGCTTTCTCGTACATGCCTGCGCATATACACGTTATTAAGCCTTACAGGACTCAATAGTGACTTTTGATACGCATCCAGACAATGATAGAGTAAGACAATAATCTGCAGAATAGGCCTCGCCCTCAACCGATTACTTTCTCACACTTCTCTCTGTTTCTCCATATCATAAGCTCCAGGATTGAGACCTAAGAAATAGTCACCATTGCCAAGGTCGGTCACGGTGTGAGAAAATTCTGGGTTTTGCCTCTCTAGATCGCGTACTGTCTTGAGCAAATTCCTATTTCGTTCGCTGTGTGCCTCGAAAGCCGCTTCAACATTTGGGACATCATCAAAGTGTGCCAATACGAACCAGCCTCCCAGAGGTTCTTCCAAACCCTCCAACTTGAGGTCACAAAATCCTGAAAAGCAAACTTTTGCAGAGCGAGGTGCTTGACTTTCTCTAAAGCAAGATAGTTTTATATCGTTGTCGAAACGCTTGTGGGCGCGCTGCCAGCAATGAAGTCTCGACAGGGCGATTCCGTCACGCTCGCGGCTCGCATGAATTGGATCATATATCCTCGCAACATACTTTGCAGAGGCGTTTTTTGAAAGTTTATCACTGATTTTGGTGTAAGCTGACTGATTTAAAACCAACTCCTGATGATTAAATTCACCTTGCTTCACTACTGTTACTTCACTTTTCTTAAACTCCCAATATTGGCACTCTTCCTTTGGAGACATTGCATTACGGGAATCATCGAGCTCTTTGTCAATTTTTGCGCACTTTTCCTGCTTTGTGAGCTTTAAGGCTGCAGACAAGTTTTTCAGCAATCTTGTATGTTTGGCTCTCTCAGAATTGGTTGACAGGTCCTTTTCAGCCATATCAATCAAAGTTATCACGAGACTCTGCAACGCGACGGTATTATGACGAGCCAAACAATAGCTCTTCACCTTGACGGATTTGCACATTTTCTTCATACGCTGTTCTGGCATTTTAACATGTTCAGTTTTGCTCTTTATTTTCTTTATTTCTTCGTCAGTCAACTCCAGCTTGAAAACAATAGTTTTATTCAACTTGGAAATAAACCCATAAGGAGTATTGGCAGAAATGCAACTATAAATACTGTGCGAAGAAATGTCCAGAAACGTTTCTGATCCTGGATCAAAGCTCACGCTTGGAGGATACACTTGACAGCAGACAAGGGGAAATCCGTTTTTCATGAAAAGGGTCTGAGAGCATGAAGGGAACCTTTTTTTCAAAACTTTAGTTTCCGTTGTAAACCGAGCGCTGCTGTTCCCGGAGTATTTCGAAATGAGGCTGAAAAATAAACGAAGCGGCGTGAAGATTTCAAGCTCAAGTGCCTTTTCAGGAGACTTTTGCCCATGGTCCACTCGAGGCAGTAGACCACACTTTAGGAACTCACAGCACTCTTGATAGGTGAATTGATTGGCATAGTTCATGTACTGGGCGTACGTCTCATCGATCTCTTTTTTAGTTATGTTGAAGGATTCATTTGAGAACTGCACCAAATGCGTATGGTTCATGGTTTGTGTAGATTTCAGGGGTGAAGGGGCTTTTTATATTTCGCGGGGGCGCGCGATCTGCATGCACATCCAGACATCACATCTCAGGGGGTTGCGAAGTCCGTTCTGTGAAGTGAGGTTTTTCACAAGGGAGGGTTGACAAGTGGGTGAGGATAGAGAGAGACTGTAAGTGGGACTCTTTGAAATTGATTCTATAGAGAAGGATGAGAGGCCTAGGAGGAATCTTATCACAGTGCATGCATGATGCATGATGCATGCATGGCGGGGATCTGGGCCTAGGCGATCTTTCCTGACGACATTTGGGAAGGAGCACTACAGAGTGGCCATGTAGTCAGTATTAATAAAGGGGTCATTCCGTACGATTGTGTGGACACTGCATCCTGCTGGATAATCCATCCCAGAGGAGTTGCTATGAGGCGGCGCTGCATATCTTGGGATACTCTATGCGGGAAGATCTCCAATGCATTCTTCATCTAAGTAGGATATCTATGCATTAGATCTCTGTCTTGATCGAATTTGTCAGAATATACCGAGGGGAAGAACTAAGACCTATCGAGACGCTCTGTTTATTACATACAATAGGTCCTAGTATAGCGGTTCAACTACTTCATAGCGTAATATATATGCATATGCACTCCTGGCCATGTTAATGCTTCATAAGTATACATTGCAGAGTACAGGTCACGCCTCTCCTGATTACCGGGACTATTGCATCAACTGCACTAACGCGTTAGGATTTGCTTTGCATACGAGGCCAGATCGTCCAGCGGTGCATATCAAGTTATTGTGCATATGCTATACAATTCGGGGCCATTAATCAAGTAAGGTTACTTTTTGGTGTATAATCCCTTCTCCATAATGGCTTGAGGCCATCCCGTCATCCGAGCATGATGGCGCATATGTAGAGGCGGGGACATGAATAGCATATTTAGAGTACATTGACTCTATTTATGTAACTTCACCTGTTTTCTAATGGGGATCACCGAACGAATAAACTCAGTTTCAGTTCTATAAGTGAAACAGTACATCTCTATTTCATTTATAGGAGATGGGACGTTGCGGACAAATTACTACCCCACACTTAGAAGAATTCTTTGAAGATTTTATGTGATTGCCCATTGAATGTAATTCCCTCAAGAGAAAAAATGATCACATCAAGACATTGTTCATCACCGGCTGACGTTGTTTGACGAGCATTTTGTCCA
>JAJLWQ010000123.1:0-28480 GCA_030570875.1 Citeromyces matritensis
CTATGCTCAGATCACTACTTCTAGAAGGTGACTACAGTCGTCATTTTCCTTCCTGGAAGTGGACAGGTTTGCCAAGTAAACTTCCCTCCTTATGTTTCGGAGTAACTATCTGGGGTTATTGTATAACGCTGTTTGTTACGTAGTATGTTTGTTATGTTAAATACTTACTCTATGCTGACAAGCTTCTCTGTGGTTCAGTAGAATAGCTCACTGGATAGGAAGAGACAGAGATTCACTTGTACCAAGGTGGCGATAACCCTTGATCAAAGATGTCCCTCTATGAAAGGGTATCGCAGCAAAAGTGGATGTCGTGGATCATTTCCGCTTCGCTTCAATGGTCTCTGCCAAGCACGGAATAACTAGCGCCCCGCAACTGCCCCACATATGCACCTCGTGCATGACAGAACAATAAACCTATAATCACAAAGCTTCTTTACTCTCCTAGTGTCACATTTCACAAAGGCTCATCTATTCTAGAACTGCTCACAAACTCACATCATAAAATCAACTCTTCTTTTCAATGATAAAAATCTGCACTGTTAATGCCTTTCGCGGAGAATTCTCAGACAGTACAAAAAACCTCAAACCAACCAATGTTTGAAAAACTGAATAACCACAGCTTCAAATGGAGGGTTGCTGACGGTTCGCCTGACGAGATCTACAACTGGACCCTTTATGCATCAGTGATAATCTTTGGGGTTTTAGGTGCTGCTCGAGGATTCGACGAGGGTTGTATTAGTGGAACGATTATCCACTCATCTTTTCGCTCAACGTTTGGATTTGACGACCCGTCCAATACAGAAAATGATGTAGCTCAGTTAAAGTCCAACATCACCGCAATGGTTCAGCTTGGTTCTATTGGAGGGTCGCTTATGGCCGTTTTCATTGTAGATAGACTCGGTAGATTGAGATGCCTTCAAGAGCTATGCATCTTGTGGGTCGTCGGAGTATCCATCGAGATAACCTCTTCCAGTGTTGGCCAATTGTATGCAGGCAGACTAATAGAAGGGCTTGCAGTAGGACAAACAACATCCTGTGGCCCTACCTATATAGCCGAAGTGGCTCCCAAGAGCATTAGAGGGCTTTGTTCTTGTATTTTTGCCGGTTCCGTATACTTGGGCATAACCATTGGATACTTTTCCAATGTAGGTTCGATTTTGCATTTCGCTCCGAATGACCCGAAACTGTGGATTGTTCCTAATAGCGTCAAGATCATGTTTGCAGGACTCTTCCTGATTGGGTCACTCCTTTTCTGCGTAGAGAGTCCTCGGTGGCTTTTCAAAAAAGGTGACACAGAAAGGGCCACAGCCAATCTTTTGAAAATCAGAAAACTTCCAAAGGAGCATCCTTTTATTGTTAATGAGATTGAAGACATTTTGGCTCAAATAGCATTGGCAGAAGCGGAAAAGGCGTCACTCTTTTCCATCCTTAAAGATTTCTGCTTCAATGGGTCCCTAAGGTATAGAATCGCACTCTGTCTTGCCATTCAAGTCCTCGGACAATGGTCAGGAGCTAATGCTTTCACGATGTATGCTCCAGAGTTTTTCGCTCTTGTTGGAGAGTCGGAAAAAGTTCGTCAGCTTATGATGACCGCCACATTTGGAGTTGTCAAACTAGCCTCGGCTTATTTCTGTGCGTTCTTCGTCATAGACATCTTGGGAAGAAGAAGAGCGCTATACATTGGAATCTCTACGCAACTTGTGTCGACTTTGTACTTTGCTCTATTCCTCACGATGGTTCCTGAGAACACCATCAAGTCGGGGAATCTCACCTCCCCTCAACTATCGGCCGGGAAGGGAGCTATGGCGATGATTTACGTTAGTGGGATCGGCTGGACTATGGGATTCAACGCGGTGCAGTATCTGTTCAACGCTGAGGTGTTCCCCATTCGATCCAGGAACGTGGCCATCTCCCTTATTATGATGTTCCACTATGCTAATCAGTGCGGGAACTCTAAAGCCGTTCCTCTTATGCTGTTGGCCATGAATAACTTTGGTGCGTTCTACCTCTTTGCTGCAGTTCTATTCATCAGTTTGGGCGTATTCTGGTTCTTCCTTCCTGAAGTTTCCGGAAGGAGTCTGGAGAGCATGGAGGAGTTGTTCAGCTTACCGTGGTATCATATTGGAAGAAAAGGGTCCAAACTGTGTCCTGATTACTCTGAGGCAGATAGGATGAGGGAGAAGGATGCGGATGTTTCATATCAAGAATTTTCAAGGAGCAAGCAGTCCAGTGTGTGAGAGTTGTTTGAAATAGTTACATTGAATTATGGTACTTTCTGGAAAACTTGTGAGAACCGGTTTAATGCAAAGGTGTGAAAAGTCTCAGTAGAGTCATTTGATCATACAGAGCTTCAAGCTAACATCCCATCGATCGATGGAGAGGCTTGATGATCTGTGATCACATATCTTTCAACGAGTCTCACAGTAGTATCCTTGTAAAATACTGTGTAGACTATAAATTGAGGTTTTCGAAAATAACAGCATCCCGTGCATGATGCATGCATGATCTTGCATATACTCTGAGATTTTCAAGTGCTTTACATCGAGGCACTGGACGCGACATTAAGGGTCACTTGTGTGAGAGTTAGAACTATATATTAGTGAATGCTCTACACTATCTATGCAATACGATACATTCAAAGATGGTGAAAAGTTTTCTCAAGTGAGTAATACCATGTATTTTTCCATATGGAAGACAGTCCAAACGAGCGGACTTATAAGGATATGACTCTCTCCCACTATCAAGGTTCTATGAAGGAGACCCGAGTTGTGTTTAATAACTTTGACCGTTTTCCTCCTGATATATGATGGCCTATATCCTTCCTGTAAGAATATCCGCATGGGCAGTATATTTACTATTTTTGTCTCTGTTCCACTCTTCACTGAGATAATGCATTACGGTCACATTCTGCTGCTTCCAATCACCTGTCTCTGATGGCATTGATTCATTCACCTTCCGCGGTGGTCAGATATAATACAGCACGACATAAAAGTATCGGACTTTGGATGGTGGACAGTTGGAATGTCGATAATTTGCAGTCTCGAATTCAAGGTTTCAGCTTGCCTTTTCTTCTGTAAAAGATTACAATAAGGTGAATTGATTGGATTCAAGTGGGAATATATCTGTGATATTGTGAGAGAGTATAGTCGGAATGAGAGGAGGACTTAAAAGCGGCACTATCTTCTTTCTATTATTCCGAAACACTTTGAAATGATTTTTCCAATTGTGCCTGAAGTATTAGTGATTCAATAGTCAACTGATACACTTGAGGAGAGGCTTGAGCACTCAATCTCCGATGTTGGGCTGGTTTTCATAGTGAAAGAAGATGGAATGTATGTCGGTAAAGTCTACAGGATATCACTTTAATGGTGAAAAAACTTACCACGTGTGATTATATCACATTGCATAGAGAAGATAGATCTATATAGTCGTATCTCTCACAAAAACTTTTTTGAAAATGGGAGGGACATCTGAGACAACAAGTGGTTTCGTTGAACATGATAGTGTATGAACCACACAAAAGGTCTACTCATAGTTCAATTGTCTCAACGGAAGACTGAATCTCGTCGAGGAAGGAAGCCAAAGATGTATTCTATGGCATACATATCCAACTCACACTCAGAGTATAATTTCAACATGGCTTCGTTATATGAGATTTATGGCAGCAAGTAGCTAGAAACTATAGTGGTGATAATTAATCACTCTAAAAACTTGATAGACCGGATACGTCAATCAGAAATGCCAAAAGAGAACAAATCCTTCCAAGGCTTGATGATTCGCTCAGCTCGATTAAAGGAGTACAGGTGCGAGGAAACTAGGGATGTAGAGAGATGCAATAATCATGGTAGTTGGCTCATAAATTCTCAAAAGCACACTCTGTATAGCGCAGCGTGCATGAACATGATGCATCTTCATGCACGAGATGCAGCTACATCAAAAGAACTGCATAATCTCTAAAGTTTCCACCATTGGGTCGCCTCCTTTGACCACTTTATCTTTGAAGCGCCAGTTCATTGTCATCAATCAGTGCCTCGGTTTAATGCTCGAATAGAGGGATAAATTCTTTATCTTACCAGTCTCACTCCACTGTTGCAGCTTTTTCGAAAAGGTTTATTCCCTTAGCTCTATGGGACACCTTTGTGTAAAAATGGAACCCCGTTAGTACTTTTCCGCTACGCCATCCTAATGTCATGAACTTTGGAGATCAGTAAAATGTGAGATGACCCCGTTTTTTGTCACCTTTCTGTCACTTGCGGTGTTTGGATGTACTAACATACAAACGCGTTATGGGACGCCTCCCAAACAAACCCACAAACTCGCTTGGAACAGGAGCTGGGCTTCCTGAGCATTTACGGCCGCGTCATGTGAAGGATCCCGGAGCCCTCCTACACAAACCGTTCAAAATTCCTATGAGATCACGGCGTGAGGGAGGACAAGTGCGCAAGGCGCGTATAAAAGCGCCAAAGTCCTACGCACTGATGGATATTGACACTAACGCCATTGAGGGGAAACGGAAAAACGCGCTGAGACAAAAGGCGGACGTGTGCGAAGATTCTCGAAGAACGTTGGTAAAGAGATTTACCGTCCCTATAAAAAGGCACCAGGATTCGCCTCCTCCGCCATTGGGGACAAAGAGAAGACCCCCTGTTATTCCACGACCGCTGCATGATCCGATGGCGGAGTATGCGATTGTTCTGTACGATCCTACAGTAGATAAGATCCCGGAGATGGACCGGGATGAGAAGGAGAAGTCTCCGGACCCTCCAGAATCACAATCTACAGTAGTTAGTCAGGGAACGGCCATTTCAAAGCATAAATCACTTCGAGAGATTCTCGGAATAACCTCGGAAAAACCTATTTATCCGGACGTTCCTGTAGTGATCGACCCTAAATTGGCCAAGATACTCCGACCGCACCAAATCTCCGGGGTACAGTTTCTGTACCGATGCACCGCTGGACTGGTAGACTCACGTGCTCAGGGATGCATCATGGCGGACGAGATGGGTCTTGGAAAGACTCTGCAGTGTCTTACGCTTATGTGGACTCTGTTGAGGCAGGGCCCTCGTGGACGTAAAACCATCGACAAGGCCATCATTGTGTGTCCCTCTTCGTTAGTGCGGAACTGGGCTAACGAGATTGTGAAATGGCTCGGTCCCGGGGTTTTAACTCCGCTTCCGATAGACGGTAAATCCACCAAACCGGGTGAAATCGCTCAAGCTCTCAGCCAGTGGGCTTTGGCACAAGGCAGAAACGTTGTGCGGCCTGTTCTGATCATCAGCTACGAAACCCTGAGACGAAATATCGATAAACTGCTCGACACAGAAGTCGGCTTGTTACTTGCCGACGAGGGCCACAGACTGAAAAATGGAGATAGTCAGACTTTCACAGCACTGACCTCTCTTCACTGCAAAAGAAGGGTCATCCTTTCGGGGACACCGATCCAAAACGATCTTTCAGAGTATTTTTCTCTTTTGAATTTTGCCAACCCGGGGCTTTTAGGCTCTCGAAATGAATTTCGTAAAAACTACGAAATCGCCATTTTAAAAGGAAGAGACTCTCTGGCGACGGACAAGGAAAAGCAGGCGGGAGATGCCAAATTGGCAGAATTGGCTCAATTGGTTTCCAAATTCATCATCCGCAGAACAAACGACATTTTGTCGAAATACCTTCCTATAAAGCACGAGTATGTAATCTTCTGCAACTTGGCTCCTCTCCAGCAGAAGCTATACGACTTTTTCATAACTTCTCCGGACATCAAGAAACTGCTACGCGGAGTAGGGGCCCAGCCTTTGAAAGCGATTGGCATCTTGAAAAAACTATGTACGCATCCGCATCTTTTGAATCTCCCCGAAGACATTGAAGGGTGTGACTCTTTGCTCCCCGAGGAAGACCTCTCTCGAAGCAGAGACGTGCCCACATGGCTCTCCGGCAAGTTTCTTATGTTGCAGCGGTTCTTGTACAAGATTCACAAAGAAACCAACGATAAAATCGTGCTCATTTCCAACTATACGCAGACTTTGGACCTGATTGAGAAGATGTGTAGAACGTCACGGTACGGGTCTCTCCGTCTGGACGGAACGATGAACATTAACAAGCGGCAGAAACTGGTGGACAAGTTTAACGACCCAGAGGGCAAGGAGTTTGTTTTCCTATTAAGCAGTAAAGCGGGTGGATGCGGTATCAACTTGATTGGAGCTAATCGGCTGATTCTGTTAGACCCGGACTGGAATCCCGCTTCTGACCAACAAGCTCTCGCCAGGGTTTGGCGTGATGGCCAGAAGAAGTCTTGTTTTATATACCGTTTCATAGCTACTGGAACCATTGAGGAAAAGATCTTTCAAAGACAAACCTCTAAACTGCAGCTCTCCTCTTGTGTGGTTGATTCCAACGAGGACGTTGAAAGACTGTTCTCCTCTGATAACCTCAAGCAGCTTTTCCAGTTTAACAAAAACACGCTTTCAGAGACCCACGACTCGTTCAACTGTCACAGGTGCAAGCCGGA
Source organism: Citeromyces matritensis (assembly GCA_030570875.1). Classification (NCBI taxonomy): domain Eukaryota; kingdom Fungi; phylum Ascomycota; class Pichiomycetes; order Pichiales; family Pichiaceae; genus Citeromyces; species Citeromyces matritensis. The sequence goes on from JAJLWQ010000123.1 coordinate 6,503, forward strand.
CGGGCACCAGTTCATTCGCTCTCCTGCGATGTTATACGGTGATGCCACCACTTGGGAGCACCTTCATCGGGATTCTTTACCGATGAATGAGGATGATCTTATGAGGAATGAGGCGAATTTCGACGAGGTGAGTTATTGTTTTCATTTTGTGAGTCACAAAATATAATTTGGATCATCTCTGAAGCGAAGCGGAGGAGATGATTTGATTGGTCACTGGAAGCTTTCACAAGTCAGGTTTGTCTTGTTGTGAGGTTCCATCTGAAGAAGCTTTCTTTCTCGGTTGTTGCAAGAGAAGTTATGAAGACGACTCTTTGAGAATCGCTGTTTGATGGTCAATTCTGTAACAGGATCATCCTCTTTAGAGATTGCAGAAGTTGTACGTTTTTATTGAGACCATCAAGGCCATACGCAACCTTTTACTTTCCAAGGGCTACATTTCTTGCGTCTTTCATCTAACTGTGCGGGAGATCCTCTGATTGACGCGGGGATCATGGGTGAAGGCCCGATTCAAAGGACGAAATCAAACTTTGAATTTGCTTTGACACTCCCGTGCCTTATCAAATAGTTATAAGATGTCTAAAAGAGCGACAAAGACGCCTCGGCTATCAAAGTTTCGAACGGAATTCCGCTTTTTTCTTGTTTGACGAGGAAGTACAAGTTAGAAGGTCCATGATATGTCCATCAGATATCGGCCACAGTTCATCTTACGGAAATCAAAATTACAAATTGATTATCGCCTAAGAATGCATCTCTGATGAGAAGAACAAGAGGACAAAAGTGAGGAGAGACTTACAGAGAAGTCAGCTCTCAGAATCTCTGATGTTTGTGGCTGTGTTGCCTTTCGTTGGGCGCATTTGGATGCGCTTCCTGACGACTCACATTGAAAGGTAAGAACAACCGAGTCACCAATTTAGATGGTGTGAGGACCTTTGCGAATGAAACTGCGCTGAATCTATTGTGGCTCATCACGCGTTCTCCATGCCCATTGAGCAAAATTTCGCTCAGAGCAAGCAATCTACAAGGGGTATGCAGGGAGGATTCAAGCTACTCGTAAAGGCTTCGCCTACTCCAGGGCAATTACAAGGTGACGCGTTGGTCTAGAATCACACTGCATTATGCATGCAGATGCACAGTCATGCAAGTGATTTTTCCGATACGCGGAATCTCCAGGTACACATGTTGGCAATTTTCCAGTCAAACTCATTTGCTGGAATGAGCCAGTCTGCTCATCGTACATAATCGTTTAATTGAACCATGTCATTTATGGATTGGTCAAAAATAATCCACAATCAGCAAGTGTGGCTGTCACCAGCAAGCGCAGTACATACGCATGTGTATCTCGCATATTATCCTTGTAGATCTGCGTTACGCAACGGGTGTTGCATTGACGATCCGGATTTTGTATGTAGCAGCTCCAGAGCTACAAAGAGATAGAAGAATATGTATAACACACAGAAAAGAAGTCTCACATTTCACCTTGAGCAAATTTCTCTTTTGTAAACAGCACTCCCCAACGGTTTTTTTTCCATGCAAATGCGCGGCGGAATATGCACATGCATGCAGCTTCATGTACATCAAGTCGCTATGTTCTCTTAATTATCGCAAAGAAACAGCATAAATAGCCAGAAAATGCCTGTTTAGAACACACAAATATGAAGTTTTTCTTAGCGCAGGCCGCTATCCTTGCAACTGTTGCCGCTGCCCCCTTTTATGGACACGAGAGTCACCAGGGCAAGGGCAATCATGATGGTAACCATGGAAGAGGTCACCACGGGAAGCCCAGTGGACGGCCCTATTTCCCCAACGTGACACTTACTGTGCCTCACTTTAAGCCAACTGGTGCCCTCACAGAGCTCCCGCCTGTTCCAACTGAGTGGAAGGATGAGTGGAAAGAGATTTGGCAGGATATTGCCGATGAGTGGAAGGAGATAAAGGATGATTGGAAAAAGCATCATTAGGGTGTTCTTTTACTTCTTTCTAAGCATTTATTCTAAGCTAGTCTTTTGATTCGATAATACCAATATATTACCCTTTCTGAATTTGATTACACTGGTACCTGCATATGTATTTCCGAAGTGCATCTGCGGAAGGCAAGTTGGTACTCTTTCCATCGGAACCTGGTACGAGCCCACCGATAAGAACGACAAGGTGCATACATGCAAGTACAAATACCCTGCAGATCTTATGCGAGTACAAATTGCCTACTATATCTCAGTGTTGTACCCTTGACATTTCTCTTTACTAATAGAGAATGATGACTTCAGCACTTCTCCTACAGTGTATATCATATTGCCGCTTCGCTGCGATGTTGGCCTTCTTCGCTCTGTGTAGTTTTCAAATCATCTCTTCCGCTTCGCGTCAGAGAAGATGTACGGATGCATCATTAGGCATCACCCGGGCAACCATGTGTTTACATTATATGCAAATTTGAGGTCATTATATACATATGACAAACAACAAACGCAATGGAGTGATTCTGTCTCATGGGCTACAAGACATAACAAATGTTGATCCTGGGTCTATCCAAAGGTCACCGGCGGTCTCGTCGCTTGATGGGTTTTTAGAGAGAGACAAAGAGAATGTATACGAAAAGAGGAAACGGCAGTCGGACCAGAAAATGAAACGACTCTCTACTTATTCAGTCAGTTCTATGGCCTCCACTTCGTCTACCAAATCTTCTACAAGTCTGAAAAATATGGCTCTTAAATTCGGCAATGCCTTGTCCTCCATTTCTGTCTATTCCGACTCGTCAAAAGAGTCCAATTCCGATAAACCAAACTGTCCGGTTATCAGTGAGAGTCAAGAAACTTTAGGAGAGACTACCGAGAACATTAGGAAACCGTTGACGCATTCTGCGAGTAGTTCATCGCTTTCGCAACAATCGCTTAATGCCAAATCTTCACTCTCCAAGTTAAGAGGGTCCTTCTCCATACGTTCTAGAAGCAAAAACCCTGCTCCTGCTAGGAATTCCATTTACTCACACGCAGACGATGCGTCTTCCATATACTCAAACGCATCGGCTCGACCTTCCCTTTTAGGAAGGTCTATGCGGCGGTCTTTCCTCTCTCTGAAACCCAAGAAATCCATCGACGACCTCTCTGGAAAGTCGTGGGACAAGTCGATGATCTCTCTGCCTGTGCCGCAAGTTGGGTCAAAGGAGAAATTGAAAAATAAGCTAAGGAACTCCTCTTCCATACTCTCCATCTCCTCCTACGTATCTGTAAACGACTCGCCAGACGACAAGAGCACAGAAGTGGTCACTGTGCCCACTGTGAGGTTTGAGCACTTTCAACTCGATAAGCTTTTGGAGCTTTCCGATAAAAATAAAATTACTCTAATGGAGGAGTTAATGAGAGACTTCCAAGTGAAGGAAAAGATCCTCGAAACAAAGTATAGCGATTCCTATCTTTTGGAAAACGATCTTGTGGTGAAAGTGTGTGCTTTTGGGAACGACCAATTTGACCAACCGGAAGTTTCTGAGTTGATTCAGGAACTTCGCATCGCACAGCATCTTTGCCACACCTCCAATTTTCAGGATGTGAAATCCTCCTACGTCGTACAAGGGTCCTACCCATTCTCTTTACTTCATGCATGGGACGAGTTCTCTAGAACGAGAGGCACATCTGGTTTCAGGCCAGACGCGTACTCTGAAAACCAGCACTATCTTGTGATGGTTGTAGCGAACCAAGGAGTTTCGCTTAAGGAGGCAGATCTACACAACTGGGTTCAGTCTTGTAATTTCTTTGTACAGCTGTGCCATGTTCTCAGCAACGGAGAGTCCTTTTGCCAATTTGAGCATCGTGATCTTCATTGGGAGAATATCTTGGCGGACCAGTACGGCAGTCCTATTTTGGTCAATTACTCCCATTCAAGGGCGGTGGTTCCGTCTAGCGATGGCCATCGTGAAGTTTTGTTCTCTCGTCTAGACCAGCCTTTCTTCTTCAAGGGAAACGGTGATTACAGGTTTGATATATATAGGCTCACCAGACAGATTTTTTCGCGTGGGAAGCCGCAGATAGACTGGGCCGCTCAGTGTCCTCGCACAAACCTCTTGTGGGCCCACTACGTCTTGGATAGGTTGGTTTATCATAAAGGGCTGTCTCCTCCTAAGACTAGGGAGGAGCGTGCGGCTTATGAAAAGCTCATCTCGCTTCACAAGTATATTGATCCGCGTCGGAGGTCGCGGTTTATGGATTTGCATAATGTGGATGATTTGTTGAGGTTTATCTGATTTATCTCTGAAGCGAAGCATCTCTGTAGTGAAGCATCTCTGTAGCGAAGCGGAAGAGATGATTCAACATTTATCTCTAAAGCGAAGCCAAGAAGATTTTTATCAAGTTGTGTTATCTTCAACTAAGCGGAAGAGATGATCTCATTTCAATGATCTCTTAAGCGAAGCAAAAGAGATCTCAATCAAGTTGTGTTATCTCAAAAGCGAAGCGAAAGAGATGATCTTATTTCAAATTATTACTCTGAAGCGGAGCGGAGGAAATGATCTCTATCAATTTGTCTTGTCTCTGCAAGAGATGATCTTCATCGTGTCATCTCTGCGAAAGAGATGATCGTTAAATCAATTTGTGGTTACCTTGAGTACCCAATTTCTTTTATGTTAATTTATTCTAATACACCTTTATGTCTTTTGATGGGCAGTGTAGCCGTCTCAATAATACTAACATGAGCAATAAGCTATAAAATCAGTTCGCCACTCGGCAAAACGTCAGTCAGAAGAAGCAAGGAAAAAACCTTTACACGGAAGGAAAAAAATGGCGAAAAGAGACCCTTCTAGAAGGATGTGCCCTGCCGTATAAGTCACTTTATGCACCACTGCATAATACTGCATGGACCATGCATACACCAAGCGATGCACGACGAGTTAATGTTTGAAGTATGGCCGCACCATAGGCCGATGCCGGAACTCAACCCACGTTTTCGAATCTCCCTTAATATTCAGTTGACCGAAATATTTCTAAAGCTGAATTCCGTAATCAATGGTTCTCAAACAGGCACGCTGCATATGTAGTAAAGCCTTAATTCAAGCAGTGACTTTGTTGTCAGGCGATTGGCATTGAACCATAGGGAATGGTTTCACCTACGCTTGTGCGAGAACTTGGTTCACGGAGGAAAATTGGCAGCACGGAAATATGGTAGGTATATATCGGGGGTCCTCGCTATTGAGTAAAGAGTGCAAATATATACAGGGAAAATTGCAACATGGGAAATGATTACGCTCAGATTATACAAACTACTTATCTAAAAACAAAACAATTCACTACTAAACGGTGAACTAAACACGGCAAGTGTACTACTATCAGTCTGAACCACTATACTACTCAAGAGTCAGGAGTTCAAATGGTTAGCCATGCTCAATCTACAAAGGACGATGTTATCACCCGTATGTTCACCCAGTCTTATTTCGCGGACTCCGAAGAATGCCGCCATGTATTGGTATAAAATCCACCTCTTCTATGCAAAATGAGATTATCACATTTAGTAAGTAACTTTCTATGATTAAAGAGTGTGATATGCTACATAGACTTGATCGGAGACAGTCTATCTTCTTTTAAAAAGCCCAGTATCTTAACTTGAGTCATCAAACATCGTTTTATACCGATTAAATCTAGCAACACATGAGAACCGAGAGCAAAGGTTTACAATGAGACATCCGCAGTCCTTTCGAACAAAGCGTCCTCCACGTTATTTATTCTTTGAATTGACTCGTATTTTGCCCCTTGGGATTAAAGCAACGCTTCGGTACGTTCTAAATTTACTGCTCATATACCAACTTTCATTCACTACAGACAATCTGTCCAAAAGTCCATATCTCCTCCCAGTATATACCTATAAGCCCGTATCAGCCGCATCCCTCTGTTTGGTCTACTAATATTCTTTCAGTTTTAGTAAGAGGCATGTTCCGGAAAGCAGTTGCCGAGAGCGACCCTGCTGTCTATATTCCGCTGTGCATGCGCCCTCATGCACGGCTGCATATAAATATTCTTCTTATGTTTAGATTATTTTCTGTCCTGATACGTAAGTATCAGAGTCACAACAATAATATGTTTTACTAAGGAACACCACATATACCGTAAAGCCATCCGTGGGAAGGATAACAAGGCAAAAAGGCCAAGTTCCATATACAATGTTGATTGATGAATAAGTCCACCTTAACAATGTGCCCCACTGCATATGTCTTGGGGAGATGCAAGAGGGAGTTAGTTAAAAGGTCTAATGTGGACCCCTCCAGCCGCCGGCTGATGAAGCCGGGGTTGTTGTGTACAACCGAACCTCCTTACGAGTGGTTAATTAGAAGCCCACTCGGATAAAGTCCATCGCTATGACGTGTGTCGTCCAGATAGTAAGCAGCTCACGCTGCAGGATCGCCTATATTCGTGTGTCGCAATTGGCAAGACCCTGCTGCAAGTCTAGGCTTGTCCAGCGAGGCGGCCTGTAAAATGGAAGGCTCTAGACCGAGTCATGTATGTGCGATCAACGCAAGGTGGCCACAATGCCCGGTTCAGACCTTGGCGTGTTGGGAAAGGAGGAGTGGCAGATGAACGGAACTGGTGGGTATATAAGGGAGTGCGTTAGTCGCAGATTGTGCTAAAGCTGAACAACATTGGAAGTGAACGCTTACAATGGAGCAATATACAATCTTGTGCGAACAGTTACAGTGAGTTGAGATTATAGTCAAGATCCACATCGTTCAGTTAATACACGATAGGTTCATTCACCGTAAGTCTCTCAGTTACCTTTTCTATAGGCAGCATATAAGCTTTAATATTTCAATATGGCAGAGACTGAAAAGTTTCTGGATGCGACGAATGTATGGACGTCGTGTACGAAGTAAACGAAAAGGCAAGAGAGAGAAAACATCTAATGAGCTAAATTCATCAATCTCTCGTGCTTCTCTATCCTCCACTGTAAATCACCTTTGATGATAAGCCACAGATCAATATCATCAGTAAAAAGGGAAAAAATTCACGTCGTGCGATCATTTCCGCTTCGCTTCAATGATCACACGTACGTCATAAAGCCTATCTGCGGTCTAGTCTCTTTTCTCTAATCTCAAATATCCGTCATCAGTGCTTGATTAAAGATCAGATGGTTGAGCTCTCCCGAAGGATTCCATGTGATCAGATGTCCTCAACATTCAGACCTTGATCAATAAAGTTTCAATCATTTGGAAACTGTGCTGATCTCATTAGATATTCTGGGCAGTGTGATATTTGGAGGAGATTTCAACAAAGTGGTAGACTGGTCACTCGACAGTCAACCACCTTGTGACCCGGAACCATCCGGCCGATTACTGGGAAGACTTGTAGACAGACTGAACTTGTGTGACTCCTATAGAGTCCTCCACCCTAACGACAACGGATACACCAACGTCCCTGATGCACTGGATAAAGAGAGACAAAGAGATACACTCCTACCAAGGTGGCAATAAGAACCCAAGATGTCCCTCTATGGAACGGTATCTCAATATAAAACCTGGACGTCGTGCGATCATTTCCGCTTCGCTTCAATAATAGCACTCCTCAAAACTTCACAGACCAATCTCATGGGTAAAAATTGAAAAACCATTCCGTGCGTTCATTTCTGCTTCGCTTAAATGACCGCACTCCTCGACAATCCGATACTTTCAAACATCGGAGAGCTTTTAGTTTTCTTTTCCTTCGAGCTATGAAATTTTTATATGGACTTGCATCCATGTAATTGTTGTTTTGCAAGAGAAGTCCATAGCCAGCTGAACTACGATTCCAAAACCAAAAGAGGATCAAGGTTGTGCCAGAGCCTCGGAGCGATTACGAAAGCTACCGTATTAGTCTCGGAACCTAAAATCTTAAGGGAAAAGTAGGATCAGAATGGCCTATATATATGTGACATTGCAGTGTCCCATTTCTGGACATCAATAGGATACGGTGTCTGGATGGCACGCTTCACTCCCGTTCTACGCATCCCCCAAGGGTCACAGAACGTGATACAAGCCACGCGTCTGAAGATGACGCGTGATGCTGTGGTGGTCATGTGCACTAGCAGGTGCATACCCCTCTTTGGTGGGCCTATATAAGGCTCTCCCCCTTTTTTTCCTTTTCTCCTTTTTCTTTTCTTTTCTCTTCTTTATCTAGGCTTTATATTCCCATCGAATATACAACATTACAACTACAGTCTCCTAGGTCACATCTACTTAATTAACAGCTGCTGTTTTTGTTCTATTGACGCCTTGTCACATAAGTACCAGCGCTCTGTCAATAATTAGACAGCATACAGACTTGCTCATAAAGTGGCAAATCGAATATATATGCCTATATTATATGTGACATTGCATACAGCGATTTGGTAAGTGGACTGCTCATAATAGCTTCCTCAGCTTACGCTTCGTCGCAAATAAAGGTACTAAACCGTCTACAAGAACCTCCTTTCCTCTTTGCTGAGACTCAAAATTGCCCTCCATCACAGCTTGGACTGGTATTCTAACCATGCATACGAAACAGGCTCAAAATGACCACTTTAACGACTCTTGAATGAGGCTAAACACATTCAGTCTAGCTTCTTTATCACTCAATCGATTCCATAATAGATTTATCCAGCTAAAATTGGAGCGAAGAACCTAAACATCCTCTCAAGGCTTGCACATATACAGAAAATCGCTCAAATGAATGTTAATCCACTCTTATTATCTCTCTCTATTTAAACCTCAACACTTGATCTTACCGCAAAATCTCACCATTGATGTAACGTTGGACAGGAACAGTCCAAACAAAAAGCACCACGCCATTACGCTCACACCGCCACGCTCAACTGCACCAAAGTACGGCGGGAACGAGAGGAGCTCTTCAACGTACCACGGAAGTAAGTTTGGCGGAAGGTGGAAAAGAGTCTCTTTTCTATACAAAAATCTCGCTCCATAAAGAGGGACCAGAATTACCGCTTTCATCAAAGCAGACACAAATGCATCAACTTTTACTTTTGTTTTAGAAACCTGCGAATCTAAATCGGACACTTTTTGCTGGATCGAGTCGTAGCTCCGATTCAATTTTGTCCATTTCGCATATTCATCCTGAGCACTAACTTTAGAACGAGCTTTGTAGATATCGTAGGACTGAGCACGTGACTTTTTCAACTCTTGAACCGTTTGATCTTTTGATAGTGAAAGGTATGCGGACCATACAAAGTTTTGTAATTTTGTCACTCCGGTGAAACCGATTAGTTTCTGTACCAGCAGTAGCACAGAGAGAAAGACTATGAGTGTCATGTGGTGTGGGGATGTCCTGAGGACTTTTTCATTATGGAATGATAAAGAGGTTCAATGTATGTGAAATGATGGCGATCAAAGGTTTGATAGGGACAGATGTTCATTGACTGCCCCTTCCTATAAAGGTATTATACATTTCGAAGATATCCCATGTCCACCTTTCTTTCTCAGTCCTGCTTAGACTCTTTTGTCTTGATCTTATACAAACCTTTCATCGTGAGGCACTGCACTCACTTTATTTGGATAGAAAAGATACGTGAATTCAGGGATAAAATCTGGGCTTATGCTGATCCTTGAGGTTAATTTGTAGGCGATCGCTAAGAGATATTGGTGTCTATACCTGTTTTGCAGGACTTGTACCTGTCTATTGAGTTTGAAGAGACCACATGTGAATGGAAAATCACTTAAAGTAGAAAAATGCGGTAATCAACGATCTTTATTTCTAGATTGCAAGTTGAAATGATTCAAACTTGGCCTTCATTTGTGACTGACCTCAATTTTTGCAATTTCAAGGTCAGATCCGCTATCTGGTGAATAATAACCTTTGCCATGTGATCATATTCTTGAAGTGTGCGCACAGTGAACGCAATGCATTGGATCTTCTCTCGCCTTATCAAAGGCGAAATAACTTGACTATCAATGTATAAACTAAAGGAATCTAATACCTACATATATAAACAGTCGTTCGTTGACCATCACATAAGAAAAGAGTAGAAGGGAGTCTATACCTGAGCCAATGATCTGGCGTTTTTTGTCTTGACGCCTTGATCGAGGGGAGCAGGACTTCAGGCGTTATTGGCAACGCTTTGTGTATTCAACTTTGAGGCGCTTTAATTATCGTGATTCGGTGTAGTCTATTGTAAAGGCGTAAATGGACTTGAGCTACTAGGTTAGGTATAGCATATGACAGCATTGACCTAGTGGAATGGAATGATTGTCTTGTTTTTGTCACCGATTATACTTGGAGGGATGTATTCGAATTATTTCTATTAACATGCGGGAATGAAATACCCGTAGTGCGTTAAGTTAGACATAGTTATCCATTTGGATCACTGCGCGTTAAGTGGTATAGTAGCTTAGACTATTAATAATTCACTTGCCTTAGATTAATTAGTTTGAGAATTGTTTTATTCTTGGATGGGTAGTCCTTGTCTGTATAAGGGTGTAACTTAAGTATAACTTCCTTATGACCTGCGGCTGATCATTTTCCCTTTTCAACAGCGAGGACTCCCTTTATACACCTACCGAGTTGCCCGTGCTGCCAATTCTCCTTTACCATGCAAGTTTATGCACGAGACACATGTGTAACCATTTGATTCGTTCAGCCTGGTCACCGATTGGACTCAGGCCATGTTACTGCATATGCAGCGTGCCTATTTGAGTACACCGGATTGTGGGACTCAGCGTCTAACCTGTTTCGGTCGACTGAATACTTGTAAGAGGAGATTCGAACTCATAGTTTGAATTCAGGCCTCATCGGCCTATGGAGTGGCCATCGTTTGGGCATTTACAACTCCTCATGCAGCGCTTGGCGTATGCATGGTCTACTGAAACATTATGCAGTGGAGCATAATATATTGGACTTATGCCGAAGGAAGACTTATGCTCATATCATTCCTTCTAGGAAGCTGACTATTTCCGTCATTGCTTTACTTCCCTGGAAGGTGGTGTTTTTCCATTGATCCTTCCGTCCGGCGTTTTGCGGAGTGGCTAACTGGTTTTATAGTATGTTGCTGTTTGTTGTTAGTATTATTATTGATCGCTTATTCCTATGCTGACAATTTCCTTAGCATCATATTTTGATATTGAACTAAAATCTGTATAGCGATAGTCGTTATCTGACCTGAATTTGATCAAGGGTCGGCAGATCCCTCTCGATCCGATTCGACTTGTCAAATAATTTATGCAAAGAGAATACAAGCAAAGTCTCATTGTTTTCCAGGCTCACATTTGGTAGGAGATCAGAGGCTTATTAGCACCACCGCAATCAGTTGATAAAGTATGGCAGAGACAAAAAGCTTTTGAATGCGACAAATTTATGGACATCGTGTACGATGTATACGAAAAACAAAACAAAGAATATAAAATCTAATGAGCTAAATTCGTCAATGTCTCTTACCTCTCCATCCTCCAAAGTGAAACATGTTTGTTGATAATCCACAGGCCAATGCCATAGTAAAAAAAGGAAAACCATGAATTGATTTCAATAATTACCGCTTCGCTTCAGTGATATTGGCTCCCTTACAATCTACACACCAGTGTGATTTATGATCGCATGAGGTGATATAAGGATGCAACGCGTATATCTATTTGTATATATTCCGAACAAATCACCTTGCTGTTGTATTAGGAGAAGGTTCTGGACAAATCGAAGTGGAGTAGATATTTTGCGTGTGTGTTGGCCGGTGCCTACTTGTTCCTATTTGACAATTTGTAAACTGGAGTGATTTAGCTCCTCTATATAATACTTGTCCTTCGTTGCCCCATTTTCCCAAAAGAGAGCCAAATGGCGATCTGACAGTCTTCAATTACCCTATAGTACATCAATATAGCTCATTCAAGCACGCAGAGAGGCAAAAGGACTTGAGCAACTAAAACAGTGCGTTAATAGCAGCCCTAACCTGGGAAAAGGACTAAATTCGCAATTTAATCATTACTTGAAGAATTTTATTTCCTTTAGCATTGTATTCTGGTATTGAACTAAAAACTCCGTGTTCAGTTTCATAGTGAGAATTGTAGATTACCATATTTTATCAAGGGCGGCTATCCCGTTACCCTTTTTTTCAGATTGAGTCTTTGAACAATCCTTTCAAAGAGATTAGAAGATGAAGAACTACAATGCAGATATAAAACATCCATATATAGTCATATCCTACCTGCGTCGCGTAGCATCCTTTCAAGTGGAGAGAGGTATGCTTATGGATTTTCACATCCTTACATCATGTCATCTCAATGTATCCTTTGTCTCCTTTACCTAGTGACTACAATTCCCCGCGGTGCTTGTCACGCCTCAGTCGATGATTTGCGGGGGATTGCAGTCGTCCCTCAGTAAAACGTCTTATCTGCCGACACAATAAGCTGTCTACGAAAATATACTTTTCCTGCAACGATACAGGAAAACTATGATTATCTCTGAAGCGGAGCGGAAGAGATGATCTTACCGTGATATCATCGGGAGTCCTTCCAAGTTTCAGTATCCACCAGGATTGCAATCTAGATACCAACCTCCACAAAATCATTGTTGTCTTACTGATTTATGCATGCATATGAACCCACACCAGGTATTTTCTTGTTCTTCAAAACATGAAAAGCATATAGATGGCATAAATGAGTGTTACAACTTGGGAGATTCTGCCTTCCTCTTTGCATTCCCAACGCTTTGATTTACATTGATTCAGCACCATCGACTTCAGATCGTATGCACTCTGACCCACGTCAAGACCTAAAGACGCTTTACATATAGATTATTGACTTGAGTCGCCAAGAGTTCGAATTTCGTGATGTCGTTGGAGTTGTTGATTTGGGAAGTCACTTATTGCTTAGTGAGATAATCAGAACTGTGATAGTTGTGTATTATCCAGTCAGCGGTGACTCCTTTTAAATACGAGTGCCGGATTGTACAGGATTGTGGGACTCACCGTCAGACCTATTTCGGTCGACTGAATGTGTACTAAAGGAGATTTGAATTCGTGGTTTGACTTTAGGCCTCATCAGCCTATGGAGTATGTTATGCAACGCTTCGCGTGTGCATGGTCTATATTATGCAGTGGAGCATATCGGACTTTTGCAGAAAGGAGACTCATTCTCCGATCATCCCTTCTAGGAAGCTGGCTATTTCCGCCATTACGTCACTTCCGTGGAAGGTGGTGTTTTTCCATTGATCCTTCCATTCGACGTTTTGCGGAATAGCTAACTGGTTTATAGCATATTGCTGTTTATAGTTAGTAGTGTGATTGGTTACTTATTCCTATGCTGACAGTAGATTGCCATATTTTATTAGGGAACGGCTATCCCGGTGCCCTTATTCTTCGGATTGAGTCTTTAAACAATTTGTTAAAAGACAACACTAGATGAAGAATCAGCAAAGTCTCGTTTCTTTCTGAATTGAATAATATGCACTCTGACCCACTCCAAAGTGAGACCTATAGTCTTCTCACGTATAAATCAACTTTATGGTACGTCCACTTATACCGTAATCCGATTGATTATCTCTTTCGCTTCGCTTATGAGATGACCAATATGATTGCTTCAAAGAGAGTCGTTCAGAGATAACCAAAATGACTTTCAGATCATCTCTTCGCTTCGCTCAGAGATGATTGTCGAGATGTCTGGATGCAAATGACAGAAAGAAGTTCATCCTTCAGTGACGACTCCGAGGAACCGTGGATCGTTCAATTTTGCTCAAGTTTTGGCCACGACTACTTTGTGGAGGTGTCGCAAGATTTCATAGAAGACGACTTCAATTTAACCGGTCTAAGCACCGTTGTGCCCTTTTACCGTGAGGCGTTAGACCTGATACTAGATTTTTCGCTAGAATTCGCTCCAAAGACAAAACTCACTCCTGAAATGCTGCCTCTTGTTGAACACTCGGCAGAGCTCTTGTATGGGCTCATCCACGCTAGATACATACTCACAAAGCAGGGACTCACGGCTATGGCTGCGAAATACGAAAAAAAACGGTTTGGAACGTGCTTAAGGGTTTACTGTGAAGGGATGCATCTCATCCCAATCGGGAGATACGATCAGCCCGGAAAGGAAACCGTGCGCTTATACTGTCCCAATTGTAGCGATATATATCTTCCGCCTTCTTCAAGGTATTTAAATATAGACGGAGCTTTTTTCGGCACTAGTGTTGCCGGACTTTTTGTCAAGCTGTTTCCTGAAATTGAAAGGCAGTGTTCAGTGAGGCGGAAGGATGCGTTTCAGTTGAAATTGTTTGGGTTCCAGGTTAACGAATTGGCTCCAAGTGGACCGAGAATGAAGTGGCTTCGACAGAAACCGGAAACCAGACTTGAAAAGAGCGAATTCGAATCGTGTGAGTTTGTCGTGGCGGACTATGACGATGAGAGGATGAGTATTTCTTGATTCGGAGGTTGGTGTAATGTGTGTAGCCTTCTGTGTAGGTTCATCTTATGAGTTGGATTGTATTAGATTATCTCTGAAGCGAAGCGGAAGAGATGATCAGAAGTATATGTAGCCATAGATTTCCTCAAATACACCAGAACCTCTGTCCTTCTATTTCATCCTGCCCTCACTGTTCTCTTTTTCATCTTCTGTATTTGGTTAGTCTTTTCATGTTCCGCTACATTGTCATTGGAAGAGATTACTTGACAAATACATGACTATGAGTATATGTCAAAGGACCTCCACCATTTGAGCTGACTATCAAAGATTTGGAATAAGTCTACACTCATATACATACACCTAAACTTTTCATTGGCATTAAAAGGTGTAATCAATACAAGGTTGTGTCCTCACAGTCCGTATAATTCATTCAATGGTATATCTGGTCTCACAGCTTTATCAGCCTTATAACCAATCCACAATAGCTTGTCCAGCAAGGTCTTAAATCTCGACATACGAAGATGGGCGAACCTGCAGCATGAGCTGCTTATAACCTGGACTACAAACGTCCATCACGATGGGCTTTAAACCATTCGAGTAGGTTTTAACCACTCGTAAGGAGGTTCGGTACATCAACCCCGACTTCATCAGCCGGCAGGAGCGGTCAACATTAGACCTTTCAATTAATTTCCCTTGCATTTCCCTAAGGCATATGCAGTCTACTGCATATACATGCAGTGGTGCACATTTATATAGTGGACTTATTCTTCAATGTGATAGTGGCCAGATGAACATTGGGGTTTGAAGTTGGCATTCTGTCTAGTTATCCTTCCCATTGACGGCTAAACGGTGTACGTACTGTTTCTTAATAAAGTATTGTTGTGACTCTGATAATTTCGTATCAGGACACATCCACAGCACATTTA
The DNA here is from genome assembly GCA_030570875.1 of Citeromyces matritensis. Taxonomy (NCBI): domain Eukaryota; kingdom Fungi; phylum Ascomycota; class Pichiomycetes; order Pichiales; family Pichiaceae; genus Citeromyces; species Citeromyces matritensis. The sequence goes on from JAJLWQ010000123.1 coordinate 21,743, forward strand.
CACATCAACGTTTTGAAACGAAGGAATGGTCATGAATCGATTCGCCGGCTTGGTCTCCTCTCAAACACTCTAATACGTTGCGTCTTGCAATGTATTGTCCTTTCCAAAAAAGCTCAACGATTTTTTCACCTTGCGTATTGTCGATTCCCTTAAGAGTGACAAGCAGAGTAAGACGGTGGGCGGTTGTCTCGAGTTCAAGAAGCTTTAGTATGGCGTGGATGGTATCACCAGGAGTAGATGAGTGTATTTGTATGCATCTACTTGTGAGTTCAATACCAAGGAAATGTTCTCACTGGGAACGGAAACATGTACTTTGAATAGCTATGTATTTCCTCTTTCAAATCATCAAGAAAATTTGAATCCTAATCACGTGAGATCACACGTATCCTTAGAGGCACTGGGCTGATCCAGTTCTAAGTTCTCCTAACCAGTAGTTTCTATACACTTAAAGACCTTTTCTGATACTTAACCGAGAAAAGAATTAACAAGTCACCTACGACGCACCTATCTGCCTACACTGTTCAAAAGTCGCATAATAATCTTTGATAGAGTTGCCAGTTGTTACCTCCTCTTCGAAGAACCAGTTATATTGAAATAATGTCCTAAACTGTTTGAGTAATCCCTACTCGTCTAAAAGGAAGATAGAACACGTTATAATCATTCTCTGTTGGGGGGCTCATTTTGATACTTTCAAGCCACAACATGACCTCGGATTTCTATCACGCCGTTTATGCCGTTGTTCAGCAGCTTGAGAATTAGAATCAAGATATTCCATGACTGCAAGTGTCCTGATGAAGATCATACTGTATCATGTTCGCATTATGTGATCTCAATTCTCTGAGACTATGAATCAATGTTTTTGGTTGATTAAAAGGTATACCCTTCAAAGCACAGCTTGACTTGAGCAGAGCAGACTTTACCCTTCAAAAAATGTATCGTTTGCCTTGCAATTGTATACGCATTGATTCAGACAGCTGTACAAGGTTCCTCATTTTGAGAAGCACTACAGAGAGGCTCGTATCTGAGTCAGATTATAAGAACTGTCAATTATAGTTGTGAGTGAACTATGTCTTGTTTTAAAAGGAGTGGACTAATAGACTGCTTGTTAAGCTATGTCCATTTTGATCTTTGAAAGGGAATAGACAACCTTGGTCGGAGGTCTGATGTCCCTTACACCTCTCAAACACTACACAACTCGGTGATCCGACCTCAAACGCGTATCAAAAGCTTTTTTTGTTGTAATTCGTCAATAGATGCAACATTTACGATATATATGGGCATCTCATTTGATTCACATTATATGCACTGTCTTGTTCAACAGATCAAACAGTGCTTTGTTAAACATCCCGCCATCCTTACAGTGCTATAGAGCTCCGTGTTGAAGTATCACCATCTATGGCAGTTTAGTAGTCAGAGATAGATCATCACTACTCTTCTCCGACTCTTTTTGTCACCCATTGACTAACTGTGAGACGATATCGTAAAGCACATTGCCTTGGGGTGAGTAATTGGATTCACACTATCTGTTAATATATCAGACGATTTCAAGAACAAGTGCATCCCATAGTAACCCAAACATCATTTCGTTGAAATGTTTAGTCCTTAACAATATCATGAAATCGCTCTTGCTTTGAAGCATTGTGTACTCATTTTAATCATCTAATAGGGTAGATTTGAAGCACTATTATGTCCCTTCAATAGCCATAAGGTTTATTTCACAGAAATGCATAGTAAAATGTGATCGTAACCTTGGAACAAGGAGTCCATTGCAACCTCGTTCAATAAAGTTAACAAAACTTACTAGATTGCAACGACAAAAGGTCTATACAGAAGTGAGTCATACCTGATATAGTTCCAACATTAAGAATGAAGAAGCATCACGTCTTACGATCATTCCCGCTCGCTTCAATAACAGCGCTGAAGTTTCACTCTCTAACATTCATTATCTACATAAAACATAACTCATTACTGCTCAGACTCCTTTTGAATTCTAGCAGCTTCCTGTTCATGCTCCTGGTGGTTACTCTTGTTGACCCTCTTTCCAGAACCGAATATCGGAGGAACTTCTCCATTGTCCACTAGATCTTGTAGCTCGTCGCCTTCACGACCCCAGTTGCCGTGGCCAGCACCGCCCTTTTTCGTTGTGGTCTTGCTGTTGTCACCAGTGTTGTAGTGAGCAGTGTGTTTTGCTTCTTGAAGAACTTCGTTGACAGATCCGTGTGGGTTGGACATTTTGATGGTGTTGACAATATTAGGCCAGCCTTTTATAGTATGAGAATCGCAACCTTTTTACCCTTAAAGAGTTGCTCTCTACATCATAGTGCATGAAGGTGCATGCGTGTGCATAATAGTAGTACGCGCAAACGGTTGCTCTTGAACATAGTGCATTAACGTGCATATGCATCACTACACCATAATAATAGCTTGCAAAGTAAGCCGTAAGCCCAAAAGTCTTAGAGTGTCGATAACTGCGCGATTGACATCTCTCGAGTAGCCTGACCCTCTACACCACTTTGTTATTGCCCCTGTAGAGAGACTGAATATTCTGCAGTTGAGAATCCACGCACTCTCTTTAGCCTGCCACAACGGCATCACACCGGGAATAACTTTGGGCATGGAGAAGAGGGCCTCTTCTGTAGTCAAGAGGTCTGAGTCGTCTTGATTTGAATACTCTTTCAAATCCTTAATCGCCGTCTCAGCTTGAGAGTATGCACTCCCACTAGGGAACCCATACACACTCTCCGCCATATTTGCAAATGCTCCTCTGAATAGAGACGGGTCATCGTCGCTTAGCTCACACTCTTGCCCTGAAGTAAAGAGCTCACCAGTCTGCAGTACTGGAAGAAACCCGGGTTGCGATAAGGGAATATAACAGTTTCTCGAAGCGTCCAGAACCTCACCACCAAATTTCGCCTTGTACTTCATTTTCTGACAGTCGCCGATATAGTAGCCCAAATAGTAGTAGGGAAGGTTCAGTTTGTGACATATGGCCATTTCACGGAGACCAGAAAGCGTACCGAGTCCAAGCTTTGCGTAAGCAGGGTCCCATATAAAGTACACAGAAGATAGCCCAGAGGGCATAATATCAAGCACGGCTATACCGACAAGAGAGTTGTCGATGTAATAGCACTCGTGAGCGGGACCGTATATTTGATCAGAGTCCCAATAAGAGTCACTTGACGGTATTCCGCTTTTCCACCCGTTCAAAGTGGACCATCTTAACCAGCTTCCCTCGACATTTTCAAACGGAGTCTCGCACAAGAACCGTTTAAACGATTCAGGAGATACAGAGTCAGGCTCATCGTTGTGAACAGCAATTTGGTACTTTCGAAATAAGTCAAATTTGTCCTGTGTAAATGTTGGAGGCTCAAAACGAGTGTAAAACCTTTGCGTACTCTCTTCTAGTTTAACGATTCTTTCTACATAATCAAAAGGAGCATTTTTACCAAAAACCTCTTCCGCTCCTACGCTCCTGTAGAATCTGTTAATACAGCTTCTGTGTTCCTTGAGAGGCTTGAAATTAGGACTTGTGCGAATGGTGTACATCCGACAGCAGTTTCTTAAATTGTCTGGTTTGTAGAGAAAGTTCCCACTTCTTCTGAATCCCTTATTTACGCACGCGTCGTACTGGTCCATGCTCATTGAGTGGACTTGGAAACCAATCGATATCGATTCGGGTCGCTCTTCAAACTGAGGAGTCCCCTCATTGTGAGCTTCACGAAAGGACCTGAGGGAGAATGGAATTGATTTCGAGCCATGGCAGTAGCCGCAATCTTTGTCCTTGAGATATAAGGGTCTTGAGATGATGAGGTCCTTCATGGTGTGTGGGTGTATTATCTCAGCGTAGCGGAAGAGATGATCCTGAGACTGATTCATTGGTGACAAATTTGCCTCAAAATTTTCCTAGAATCAATTTGTGTCATGGGTGGATCTTTCAATTGCCCGTTACTATGCGTAGGCAATTTCTATCTTTGTCTTTTTCTTTTTTTGAATATGACTCTCTGTTACGTAAGATGAACGAGATCGTAATGAAGAGTATTAAAATGACGAATTTGAGCTTATAAATAGCATAACTATAAGTACTCCAGGCCTCATCGGCCTATGGAGCACTCGTTATCTGGCATCCTCACAATCAGCCTATGGTCGATATTCATGAATGAAGGATCGGGTACTATGGGCACTAAGATATATTCGGACTCACTCCAAGTAATGAGAGATTTAAAAGATAGTCTAGTGAACAATATGCATCTTCATGCACTTAATGTCACGTGAGCTTGATATAGAATGAGTTCTAAGAGTTATATGCCTGTTCTACTCGACTGACAAGGTTTAGATCGTTCAAGTGACTAAACTGACTTGGTGGACTCAATCCTTGAGCATTTCGATATGTCAAAATGATTCGCTACTGAATCATCTTTTGAGTAAGAAGATGAGTGGGCTACTCATTCCGTCTGTACTTTTCATTTTGCCGGAAGATGGTTTTGAAAAGTATGAGAGGCATTGATTAGTTTTGTATTGATTTGGTACTAGCCACCAACTACGGAGCAGGAAGCTTTTTGTCAGTTCTCTGTACTCGATTCACCCATAAAAGAGATATCCCTGAGGCAGTCTCAAAATACGGCTTTAACGATTGAGTATGGCTTTTGCTGGAGGTCAAACCTGAGAACCGGCTGTAGATCCATATGCACGAAAAAGCATCTGCAAAATGCAGTGAAACGTTGATATTGAATCTGAAGATAATTTAATTTTGACAAGATGCCTCCTTTATTGACTTAGAGTGACGTTGCCGATAGTTTTACAGGAGTCATGGTTACTACATGTACATATAGAAGTGCCCGTTTTTGATTGACGTACATGAATGAAAAGGGAACATGTACCGGGCAAACTGTAGCGTTATACTATTTTCTCTAAAGTGGCTTTTGTCGTTCGGAAATGAGAATGGCACCAGCTGTTAAGTCAAGTTTACTTCTCTGGCTTTTCTTTGTGAGAGACAGGCAAGACCTAAGGAATTCATTCAAAGCCGTCTTATTGCCTATTCTGTTTCGATATCTCTACAGGGCTGCGTTGAAAGGGCAGAGGATCTACATTTTTAAAATAGCTCTCTCATTGACCTACAACACTCTCCTGAAACCTACTCATTGCACAGTATGCAGCGCTGGTGAATGTAGCTCACCTATTGCTCATGTTGTGGATTGACTGAAGGACGCGGAGGCATGACTTATGACTATATTCTCAACTCAATCGTTCACTGTAATTGTTTGCACAAGATTGTATATGTTCCTCACTAAGTGCTCATGCACTGAAGATCGTGTATCAAGTTGCGACCAATGCACTCCCTTATGTACCAATAATTTCCTTTCATCTGCCACTCTGGGTATGCAGTCTACTGCAAGACCATGCAGTGGGGCACATTTATATGGTGGACTTATTCTTCAACGTGCCCGAATCAACATTGTGTATGGAAGTTGGCATTCTGCCTTGTTATACTTCCCACAGACTGCTCTACGGTATACGTGCTGTTTCTTGGTAAAGTATTCTTGTGACTCTGATACTTATGTATCAGGACAGCTCAATCACTGTTCGAGGAGTTATCAATCTATCAAGAGTCTCCGAAGGGACCTCCATCCTCATTTGGAAGTCGTTGTAGTCCTCCTTCTTTACGTTTGAGAAATAAGAAACTGTTACAGTCTGTTAAGCAGCATCTGTCCACTCTCTGGAGATCCACGGTAACTTGTTGAATCTAAATATCAAGCTACCTGAGTCTGGATCTAATGTTTAACCTTTCCATAAATCGCAACCGAACTGACCTCCTCTCCCTTTTGGTGTCGCAAAGTTATCAAAGTAAAGAAATTTTTCAAAGGCTGAATGAGCTCCTTCAAGTGTTGGCAGATCGGAAAGATAGTATTATACTCATCATTCAGGTCCTATTTGGACTGTGAATTGGTGATCGAATATAAGACGAGATGATCACCATATAAGCATTGCATCTAGATCCTACTGAGAGGTGTTTGATGGGTAATGAATATTGATTAAAGACGTTAGTTACACAGTTCCTCGATAAGTCTCCGAAATCAGCTGAGACCTTCCTGGAGGCTCAATCCTGTTTGCCCGATTATACGAATCCTGAGTTATATACACACCTGCTGCGGCATCGCTGATTCGCTTGTTCATTTCATTGTAGACGAGAGCCGCGTTTCTGGTAGAACAGGCATGCAGCCAAGCCATGACTGCTCCAATAAGCGGTAGGATGGAAATGATAACGTCTAATCCTATATTAGACTGCATCTTGGCCAAAAGCGCAGGACTTAGATGCAGCTCTTTATCCACTTTATGCACCATTCGTGCATGAACTGCATACATTATTAAGGGGCCTAATGTAGGGACAAAAAATGCCAGAAATGGAGCAAGTCCTATACCGCAATCGACGGGGTAACAGCCAAGAAAACACTTGTCGTCTCTCCATGCCATTCTCTGGACTTGTTTCCATACTTTTTTCTCTTTTTTCGAAGCTCTCGGATCAAGCTTTCTCTTTTTCGTCTCGCCATCAACTTCCTCGACGTAAGGGTCTTTCGTTTGGAACCGCTCTTCTGCAACCTCGTTCCATTTGTCGTTTATGATGTCAAACCCAGGCAGTCCTAAGATTTGGTCTTGCACTGACGTGATGCCATTCATTCCGCATATACCCGGTGCATCCAGACATATTGCTCTCTTACACAGAGGCGGTTTTTTACAAAGAAG
>JAJLWQ010000124.1:0-28353 GCA_030570875.1 Citeromyces matritensis
ATTCTTATGGCCGCATGCGGTAACCTACCCACTTTTTGCGCGGCTTATGTATTCTACAACATTGGGTTCACCGGAATGACCTACTGTGTAGATGTGATTACGGCCGATTCTTCCACTTTGAAGAATAGAGGTTTGGCATTCGCCTTCACATCCTCTCCTTACATCATCACGGCATTCGCTGGACCCAAGGTTGCAGATGAGATCTACTCCAATATCAACTGGAGATGGGGGTTTGGCTGTTTTGCCATTATATTCCCTATTGTAGCCGCACCTTTGTTCTTTGTGCTTAAGTTCAATCTCCGCAAGGCAAAGAAAAACGGCATCATTATCAGTGAGTCAAGCGGAAGAACTTTGACTGAAAACATTTGGTACTACATCCTAGAGTTTGATCTTCTGGGTGTCATACTATTCTCTGGAGGACTTATTGTGTTTCTTCTTCCATTCAACATAGCCGAGATGGCTCCCAATGGCTGGGCGTCGGGCTACATTATCGCCATGCTTGTGGTTGGGTTTGTTGTCTTGGTCTTGTTCGGACTGTACGAGTGGCTTGTTGCTCCTACACCAATGCTCAGGTTCAGCTTCCTCTCAGACCGTACCGTCATTGGTGCGTGTCTTTTGGATGTTACGTACCAGCTCTCTTACTACTGCTGGAACCTTTATTTCACTTCCTTTCTACAGGTAGTCAACGACCTCACCGTTGCAGAAGCTGGATACGTCGGAAACGCATTCGACATAGTATCGGGCGTGCTATTACTGTTTGTCGGTTGGTTGATCCGGAGAACAGGTTACTTCAAATGGCTTTTATATATCGCCGTACCGCTATATATATTCGCACAGGGTTTGATGATCCACTTCCGTCGCCCTAACCAATCGGTGGGTTACCTCGTTATGTGTCAGATCTTCACCTCCATAGGCGGAAGTATCTTTATCATCATCCAACAGCTGGCCGTTCTGGCCGCGGTCGACCATCAGCACGTTGCTGCGGTACTCGCTCTGCTTAATGTGGCCGGTACCGTAGGAGGAGCAGTTGGTTCTACAATCTCCGGTGCTATTTGGACCAATACTTTCAGAAAGGCTCTTGAACGGTATTTGCCAGCCTCGGATCTGGTGGATCTGGATACTATTTACGGTGACCTCGACGCACAACTCTCTTATGATATGGGAACCCCAACAAGACTTGCCATTCAGTCTGCATACGGATACGCTCAAACCAGAATGCTCTCTGCTGGTCTTGGTATTATGGTTTTCGCCGTCATTTGCACCTTTTTGATCAGAAATATCAACGTTGCCAAGGTGGCGCAGACAAAGGGTAATGTCTTCTGAAGTTGAAGATGTAAAGAGATGAACTAATATATGGGTATACTTGAACAAAGGCTTTATTTTGGGTGAGAACTCACACGTCTTATTCGCCTTTATGAATATCACCGGTTGTAATACCTTGTACTTCATTTTATTCAGGAAAATGGATTTAAATGGGTGATGACTTACTTACTAAACTCGGCTTTATCATAAAAGCCTAAAAGGGATAAAATGAGAAATGCAGTCCATAACTCACAGGCAAAATTTAACTATACCAGGTAACTCCCCAGTGTCAAGAGACTTGATAATTTGAGATAGTTGGAAGGAGACGATATAATTGCGACGAAGCGTAGGCTGATAATTCATTACGCAGCAGAATGCATATGGAAGGATGTGTTTGTGACGCAAATTGTGTGACGCATCCAAACACCTTGATTTCTTGACTAGCTCCAATCTCACAACATTTCACTTTGTTACTTCATTCTTTGTAGTCATCCCATGATCTACCCCATGTCATTTCATCTTGAAATTATTTGTACTTTCTCGACTTCCGCATGCTATACTCCAAACGATAGCCTACTCAAATGTACGTAAGGGTGTAACCTCTACTTTGCAATGATGACCTTTCATTCTTGCGACATAACGATGCTGGCGAGTTGGCTGATGAGCTCAGAGGTTTGATAAAGGGTTCACGTTCACAGAGAAACGCCTTGTGACTCTTGTTGTCCGTTGCTCTCCCTTCTAACAGTCTGGATGACGAGAGGGCACGTACAGCTAAAGTACACCGGCACTGCCATTAATTCTTCACAACAAAAAGTTCAGCTTTGAAGAACTCTGGAAGAAAATGACGTTTTACTTGTCAGAAAAGCGGATTTTTGAAACCTTCAGAGATTTTAAAGTCTGTAAAACAGAGGAGTGAAATCATTGAAGCGTAAGAGACTTTGTTCGCGCTATTTTGAAATAGATTTCGTAAGTTGAAGAAATGAACGCTTCAGTGTTGACTAAGTTTCGTGGTTACGGCTTCCTGTTATGGCTTCAGCCATACTCGGGAAAGAAACATTATTGGTTGACGCATGCCTTTCATCCGGACATCACCGTGTCAGTGGGTGTGCATCTGATCCATCTCACAGTGGAAATTTTGCCCTGTAGTAGTAGAAAGTGCTATATCAAAGCACGATGAGATGATTGAAGATTATAGGTCACCTCAATAGGCGAAAAAAGGGCTAAAATCGTTTTTACAGCCTCCTCTCTGGCTTCCGAGATCAAGACCAGATGATCTGACTTTCCCAAGACATTCTCGATATGCCGAGGTGTCAAATTAGTGCACAATACCTTGCGTTGAGATAAAACAAGTGCAACTCAATACGCACACCTTCCAAACATTCACTTGATTTCTTTGGAAAATCATAAGCAATGGACTTGAAATAAATAACGGAGCCTAAAAGTATTCAATTTAATCGTCCTCCCCTCATAATGTTAAGGAGACATAGCCAGGCAGAAAATAGACTTGATTGTTTGAGAACAAGGAGAACCAGCAGCGTCTGGTTGATCAGCTCCGTATGGAATTGTTGTTGAACCTTTCCATTGTCTCGCAAGAAATCATCCTTTCGTCGTATCGTTGCCAATATTGATCGGTTTAGTACATGCTATTCTACCTAAAGCTGCCAAGCAATAGAATTATTAACTTCTACTGATTACTGATTTCACCGGTGTACGGAGGTGACGCGGAATATGAATCATGGCCATTCGGTCGGCCGAATCATGCATAAGCATATCTTTTGAACCAGTCATTATCCCAGTCGCATCGATGATAAAATATGCCTGATACTTTGACGAAAAGCTTTTTCGAAGCCGATCGAGACATTGAGGATCATATAGAGTAGAATATCTTCCTTGAAAAAGAAAAAGAAAAAGAAAAAGAAAAGGGAAAATTTGCAAAATACCACAGTTTTCGCGGCAAGATTTTCAAACTACCAAAAAACGCATTCGTGCATACATGTGCATGCAATACGCGGTATAACAGATAAAAAATGCACCTTGGTGCGTCTTCCTTGCAGATGTTCTGGTCTTCTTTATTGTGACAATCAAAAAGATGGCCAAAAGTATACTCCGAATTAAGTCTTCGTATCACGAAGACACTGGAGCTAGTGACCTCTTTTTGCGTACAATCTCCATAAGCAGTCTTCGCTTTTGCACTGCTCAATGTAACGTTCCTTTTCAGAGGCTTTCACCATCAGCTCGAAGTGATTCTTGATCGCCAAACTTCGAGCAGCCTCGATGAGAGCTTGCTTGCTACTGTACTCTTCATACGTCTTGATCGCCGACATTTATGAAGGACTTTGTATTTCTGCTGATTATACATACGCTTGAAGACGCACCAGGAAGCATTTTTTACGTGGTTTCCGCGTCGTTCATGCAAATTTATGCACGAGTGCGTTTTTTGGTGTTTTGAAAATCTTCCCGCGAAAACTGTGGTATTTTGCAAATTTTCCCAAAAGAAAAAGAAAAAGAAAAGGGAAAAGAGGAAAAAAGGAAAAAAGGAAAAAACAGACAGATACTACAGTTTGAGGCAAATACTTTCACTTTCGACGATATAAACATGAAACTGCTATAATTCAGTGCAATCTTTGAGAACAACCAGCCGTAGAGAGCTTTCCTTTAATCGCGTATCCGAAAGCACAACATATTACGAATTATATACACAGGCTTTCAAGGACTTGGAAAAAGTAACCTTACAATGGTTTGGGCTGTCAACTCCTTTTTTTTTTTTTTTCATTGAAATTATGCGTTGCCGCGGTCCATCATTTTAAGGATGGCTACTCGAGATCTTAGGAATAGAGGGTGACTCACATCGTATATGGAAAACTAGAGTTTGAGGCAATATGATCAAGAATCTCAAATCATGCAAACGAAAAAAGAAAAGATCCAGTTCCGAACGTGCGTCACACCCTGCATTGCTTTTAGCAGGAGATTTCTTCAGAGGCACCGTTTCAACAAACAAAACTAGTGGCTTACCCTTCCATGCATACTTCCTACACAAAACGATGCGACGTGCCGCATAAGATTTGCTGGAAGGATACACTTTTACTAGCACGGCTGACGCACAATGACGCACCATGACGTAAGCGCAACGCTTTTATAGTTGCGCCTGCGTAACATGAGATGAGTCTCGGATCGCGGATAAATTCCATGCAGGTGAAATAAAACAGAAAGTTTTTCCGTATTCACCTATACCGAAAATGAAATTAGATGCCGCAGCAGATCTCGACTGGCCTCATTTGGAGAAACACTCAAAGGGGTGCGTTATTGGAGGCAAGTACCTCGACCAGTACAACGAGGACGAAAACGCTCCTCACATCCCAGACCGTCAGCTCTACAAAGTTGAATGTGACATGCCGTTGACTCTCACCGAGACGGTTTTAAAAGACGGTAAGGAGCTGGTTGTTTTGGAGTTTGTTCCCGGCGATGAGGAAAACCCTTTCAACTGGAGCCCAGGTCGGAAATGGTTTCTCACCACACTTTTGTGTGGAATGACACTATTCATCGGACTCGCTACAACAGCCTACCAATCAGGTATGTCCCGGATGTGTCAGGAGTTTGGTAGAAGTATGGAGATGGGACAACTCGGTTTGTTCACATTTAACATAACATGTGCCATGGCACCATTATTTTTGGCACCGTTTTGTGAGTTGGTTGGAAGAAAGATTATCTACTCCGGTGCATACGTTCTATTTTGCTTATGTTTCATCGGTTTATCTTTAGGAAAGAATATCGCCACCATCATTGTCATGCGTGCTCTGTTGGGTTTGTTCGGATGCGTGGGTACCATCTTGGTTGGTGGAACCTTTGACGATATGTTTGTTTCAGACGAGAGAGCCATTCCCATGTCGTTATTTGCGTTTTGCGCCATCTTTGGTACTGTGGCTGCTCCTATATATGCTGGGTTTATCGATCAGGCCATCGGCTGGCGTTGGGTTCAGGGTATTCAAGGACTGTCGAATGTTCCCTTACTGATCATTATCCTTTTATTCTTCAAAGAGACTCGTGGAGGAGTTACTCTTCAGAAAAGAGCCAAGGCCCTCCGTAAAGATACAGGCGATGCACGTTGGCTCTCTAAGGAAGAATTGGAAGCTCCCGGTTTGAAAGATGCACTTTACAGCTCCTCGGTAAAGGCTGTGATTATGCTGGCTACGGAACCGGTGGTTTTCTTTTTCGGATTGTGGATCAGTTTCGCATGGTTCATCACCTTCCTCTTCTTGTCGGTGATTAGCATTACATTCAGCGAGAAGAAGCAGTGGGGAGAAGGTGTTGCAGGTCTTCCTTATATCTCTTTGAGTATTGGAGTAACGCTGGCATTCCTATGCAACTTTATTCAGATTAGAAAGTATGAGCAAATCAGGGCTCGTGCAGATGGCCCCACTCCACCAGAGAATCGTCTATATGGAGCGATAACCGGAGCTGTCTTCTTGCCCATAGGACTCTTCATTTACAGTTTCACCCAGTACACCCATGTCCATTGGATTGGACCAAACATTGGATTGGGATGCATTGGTTTTGGAATTTTCTTCATCTTTGAGTCATGTTATTCCTTCACATCGGACTGCTACGGCCAAAATGCATCGTCGGCTATTGCAGGTCAAGGGTTCATGCGTAATACACTCGCTGCTGTATCTCCATTGTTTGGAGCTCAGTTCTTCCACAACGTTGGCAGTCAATACGCAGGACTCATCTTGGCCCTTGTGGGGACAGCCCTGACAACATTGCCATTCGTTTTGTTCAAGTTTGGACCTGCTATCCGGTCAAAGTCGAAGCGTGCTGTCAACTACGATGACGAAAATAGCGAGGAACTACCGGAGGACTCTGATGAGACTGCAGACAAGGGCTTGTTGTCTCCGGACGAGGAGAACCACGATAACGCTCACGTTGAAAAGGCAGAGAATACTAACGGAGGAGAAAATTTGTGATTGTGCAGCATTATGATTTAAGTTAAATATAGAATAGAGTTTTTGTTTTAATTGCGACGAAGCGTAAGCTGAGAAGCTATAATTCATTCCGCAGCAAAAAGCATATGTAAGGATGCGTCTGTGACGCAACGCAGATTGTGTCACGCATCCAAACACCCAGCCTAATGAATAGTTTCCAGAGAACTCAATCTCACAACATTTCCCTTTTTTACTTCATTCTTTGTAGTCATCCAATGATACACGCCACGTCATTCCATCATGCGATCATTTATACTTTCTCGACAGTTGCATGCTATACCCGCCAACGATGGCCTACTCGATAATCGTAAGACTTAATGGTGACCTTTCAACCTTGCGAAACGGAATCTCATTTGAATCAACTGTCGATACCGTAACTACTGCCTTTTCTTTTTAATTATTTTTCTTCCTTCCGAGGGCATCTCATGGTTGTTCCACCTCCTTCAAGTACTCTCACAGCAGACCCTTCTGCTTCTGCTGTTAGTGAACAGAAACGTCCACTCATTCACGAAAGAGTGAAAAGTTTGCGTGAAAAACGTACACAGTTGGTCGTCACTACTGAACAAACAGATCATGTTGAAGGGAGACGTCAACTCAAAAGCGAGAAAATGAGAAGACTACGTGAGAGACGTAAATTGTCCACTTATCATGCTTCTCACAGTCTTCCCCTGCAGGCCGATCAAACCACCCTACCTCAATCACCTCCAACTCTTCCACCTCGCAAACCTTTTTTCCTGATCAGTACTTCTCTCCGCATGAACGCCAGAATCATTATTTTTAATGTCTTGGGAAGACACTCTGCTCTCCCAACCGTGCAACGTTTGTAAAGAATTTCGACTTTCGTGTATACGGGCCCCTGTAATGGCTTCAGCCATACTTAGGAAAGAAACATTATTGGTTGATGCTATGCCCATACCCTTCGTCGCAACCGAACATCACCGTGCCAGCCATATTTGTACTGGTTTCAATGGTCTGACTGTATCGGAGACAATACATTCTATCGTGGCAGATGATCCTTTTCATGCAACGCAAATACATGCAGTGAAATAGACTTGTGTGAGGTTCGTAAAATGGGCATGAACAGGAGATCAGGGTTGATGTACAGTCTCACACTCCACCGGCCAATTGACCCTTTGTGGTATTTCAACCTCCACACAATCGTAAGGTATGCAAGCTATCTACTGCCTGCACGTGAGTCACCGCACGCTTTATGTCATTCTACAACTTGCGCAGCGATCAGTTGAAGAATTCGTTGTTTCCCTTATTTTGGAATGTCAGTGCCAACTTGCCCTTGTTTTCGCAGTAATCGATAGGATAGTCCTACTCTGTGTAGTGAGACACTAACTGTCCATGTAATATCCTCATACCGAATCACGATAATGCTATATCGACGGCTTTTGAGGAACCTTCCCAGATTCTTGCAATGAAGAAGAATGATCCATGAAAACCGATAGCATGAAAAATATGAGTTTGGGTCAGAGTAAAGGCAACCCCCGTCTTGCCGCAGTAAGAGAGCTATCGTAAGTGATTCATTTCAGGGAGACCTGGCTTTGATGAGCAAACATGAGTTCTACCAAGAAAGTGAACTTTGAAGATGTCTCGTTCTTCATCAAAGGACAGCTTCCTTTCACCTCAAGTCATTGCGCAAGAAGATCGGCTGCTTTATTATTGTTGTGAAAATGTTGAGTTGAGTGCTCTTCTCAAAAGCCAAATACGTTTTGCATAAACCTCACTCTCTGCAAAAGATTGTCTAATAATCACTGAACATTCAGTCAGCTCTTCAAGCAAGGTCCTGCCTCCAAGGAATATGCATTGCAACGTTTGGTGCGTCTAGAACGGATTGTCTATTCCCGAACGATAGCACAATTCTGAAAAAGTAACGAGATTCTTCGTAGCTGGTGCGAAAATCCCTTATATATATCTTGACACAATGCCATATGATGAGTCCATTCACTCTCCATGTTTTATACAGTGGAGAGAGTATCTGATGATCCGAGACACTTGATTATTAACGTCTTGCAAGGGAAAAAGCAGCATAAGTTTATACATGATTGGCTGAAACACAATGCTGCCTATGTCCAATTTCGAGACATACCCTTTATCGTCTTATTACACATCACCATGACTCCCCTGAAGATAAACTCGCTTCTGTCTTTAAACTCACATGTCTGGTTAGAAATTCGATCAAGTGCCTATCGATTCAGGAGATAACGATCATTCGATCGTAATGTATCCCATTCAAAGCCCATCTCAAGTTGATGAGCTCTACGACAGACACTTATCATAATCCCTCTTTCTGGCGAGATTCAAAAACACTCAAACCCCCGTTTGGTCCACACCGCCTTCCAGCAATACCAAACTATCGCCAGACCGAGCAGCATACTGACAATCACTATAGTAAACATGTCATTCTCGCAATTCGAAAGAGAGGAGATGCAGTATTTGCCATATATCTTTGCATACAGTAAACCATAGGTTATACTGCCTGAAGCTGGTGATATCATAAACATGCCCCAGCTTGTTCCCAAAATCTCTATGCCCCATATCTGTGCCACAACAGTAGGGACAAGTGTAAAGACTGCACCATAACAAGCGCCTGAGAGCGCAGCCACGAGTCTGAAATCTTTGAAACTGATGAGCATTAGATAGTTGGAAACAACTCCTAAGACTATAGCGACCGCCAGAACGTTTATACGACAGATTGGGAATTTTCTCTTTGGTGATGCTAAGACATCAGAGAACCCCCCAAGTATAATCCTGGCCAGTGTAGAGAATGCAGAGTGCATGGAGACCTGGGTAGGAACGTTTGTCTCGCCACTGACAACTTGAACCAACGATCCCATATTGGTGATAAACATCTCTAGCGGTCCCACAATCAGGAAAAATGAAAAGAGCATCAAATACGTAGTGTGGTCTCGGGTGAAATGGGAAAATTTCTCAGAAACAGCATTATTCCGGTTGCTCAAAAGAGGAGTCATCTCCTCAAATACAATCTCCTTTTCAATAGTCACCATGGTTGAGCTCACCCAACTGAATAGGCCAACCATTACGTAAATTACAATGAAGAATTTAAAAGTTTTACCGAGATCCAAAATCTGTCCCGCTTGAAACCAGTCCAGTTTCAGCAGCTGAGCGAGTAACAAACTACTCAGCCCGTAGCACGTGACTGGAGCACTTATACTCAAGCCTTTGTAGTGCGGATATATTTTGGCACACGTTAAAAGGCAACTGAAATATAAAGAGCTGGTGGCACTTCCTATAAGCATGAATGCAAAGCACATGACCCAATGCACCGAGTGGTGGTAATATGCGTAAAGAGCGCTACTATACCCTCCCAGAAATAAAAATAGACTGAGAGCTGCCAGAAAAACTGGTCCGTGCTGATCCGCCAAGTAGCCCAATGCAGGAAGCGGGAGGTATGTTCCGATAGCGACAAAACTGCCAATTAGATTAATCATCCATTGGTCATAGTGTAGGACTTGCACAAAAGACTGTGTGTATAGAGAGAACAAAAGGACCGACCCACAGACCAAGCATGAAGTTAGGGAGAGACTAAACGCAATCTGCCGCAGACGCTTGTGGGAAATGTGCTGGCTGAGAAATACTCTTATATGGCGAGTAAGAGCATGCTCAATGGAGGATATGTTAGTCATGTGATTTGGTGTGTGGATGGATCTTCTTTGGAGCGAATCCGGACGCGATGTTTTGTGGTTTGAACAACAGAGAAAAAAAAAGGTGTTGAGATTGACATGAGGATACTTACGCTACCAGTAAAATGTTTTCTCTAGAGTCTATGGTACTACCATTCTGTTATGTATGGTCTCTTTACTCTCAGATTATAGGAGAGACTATTAGTGTTCGTTTATGAGCAGATAAAATCAGTCTCAGGAACAGTATAACTATAATGTTCGATCGATATGGTTCTGTGTGATGCTGTTTACGTTCTTTGTTGAAACTCCATACGAAGCTCACGTGACATGAGGTGCATAAGGGTGCATATGGCTCATGCATGCCGGAGTCCTCTGACTCCAAGTACATCTTAGTGAAGACAGTACCCGATGTAACATTCTTGACTAACTGAGAATTTCTATCACATCGGGGGAAAGGGCTAAATTCGGGAGCTTCAAGTTGTATTGTTTTGAGGGTCATCTCGTACAATGTGACCTCAAAGTCCTAGAGCATGTCTACAATGTCTCACCCGTTTTCCCTCGATAGTGACAATTCACGAGTACAAGACAATCAACCAGGTGGACATGACCTATTTTACCTCCGTGTTTTTTTCTGGTGTAAGATGACAAACAGAACGGCATCAGGCTTTTGAATGAAAAGTTAATGATGAGATGAGGGACCAGCCATGGCTGGGTCACCTTCATCATGGATCGGTCTCACTGGGGAGCTACTGCTATTCTCGTTAGTTGCCATTGTAGATGGGTGTAAAATAGGTATTATCTTCTATATAGCGAAACACCCAAGTTGTCCGGCTTACTCTATGCTGACAGTTAATTTTTCTTACCCGCACAACCGGAAAAAGTATATACTCGAAACTTTGAGGTGAGTCACTAGCAAACGATATAGCCTTTCAATTTGATATGTGATAATCTGTTCGTATAATGTAAGAGAGAACGAACGCATAAAATCTCACTGAACTGGGAATGGTTGGTATGGTTGGATTATCTGTACAAAGCAGAGTCACTATCTCATCGCTGTGTTTATAAGAAGGTATTTTCCATATTTTGTGGTGCTATATACTCTGAATACATCACACTCGGATGTAGCCAAAAGGATGCGGCCCTTTTCTATCAAGGACTGAGCAGTCACAGTTCTCATTTCTTAAGTTTTGAGAAAATGGATACTAGTACTTTCATCTAGATGTTTGCTGCGCATAAATAATAGTATTTGAGCTAAGAGGGCCTAAACGACAGTATCTCCATGGATCAATGAGGCCTCATGTTGTACATCAACCAAAACCTCTTAAGGTCGACTGTCCTGCCTAATCATCTTGCTGAACATTATTTGCCGGATCTCTGAAATCATTGCTGGTCATAAGAAGTGACAAGAGCGAGTTTCTCGGTCAAGATAGATAGATAACACCGAATGGAGAGCATAACAACTGGACAGTATTCGAGAAGGCGTTTTCAATCAGTACCCATTTACCAAACGTAAGGCGGTTATATTTTAAAGCCATTAGTAACCGAGGGCTTCAAGGGATATACTATCTTCACGTCTGGTTCACCTTGAAATGATCTGTCTCGGCCTATCAGGTGAGTTGTGAATACTTCGAGTTCACTCCGATATGCATGGTTTGAAGAGAGTCTGCTAGATATAGACTTTGGTTCAAAACCAAGAAAGAGGACAGAACTAATCGATTGATTGCCTTAACAGTTGGACTGACTCGACTGATCCCCGAATAATCTACAGTCAGTCATAGGATCAGAAAAGCAAGCGGTCACACTATGCTGATTAAAATCACCCTAGATGCAAATTCACTGCATCTGAGAGACCAGCTATTACTCTATATTCCTCAGGTAAACCTTTGTCGCAATTGAATGGATTCTAGGATCATCTCTTCCGCTTCGCTTCATAGATGATATGAGCACCTGAAAAGTCAAATGGTATTGACAAGTCCCAAAAAAAGCCTAAAGAGGCACAACTAGCGTTTCTGGGCGCGTCTGTAAAGGCACAAAGGGCACAAAAAGGGCACACAAATAAGACATAAAAGGCACTAAATAGGCACTAAATAGGCGTAATGAAAAAACTGAGCTCTGCAGATGCGTTCACCTGTGCTCTTTTTGGAGGGCTGATCGAGGCAATGCGCGTTTTAAATGAAAATGTGCTGGTGCCGCTATTGTGAGTATGTAGAGTGCATTAAATAACGGATTTTAGGGTTCAACACTATGTGTCATGGATCTAATCTCAGTATTGCATGCCTAGATCCTCACGGTCGGTTGATGAAGAGTTGACTAATACAGGTGTAAATTGTACTATTCGGCTGTAACTAGCTATCTAGAGCAGACTTTTATTTAAACTCCGATTGCAATCATCCGAGGAATCACCTCATCATCTGCTAGCATCAGCGTTTCCTAGGAATATCTTACAATGTTCCAATGTGGTGTATTGATGTTTCATCGTCCGAAATATAAAAGAGTATTGAGTGCCTTGTGGCATGTCATAAGTCGATAATATGGCACTAGCTATTCTTGTTACTGAGAAAACTTGTTTTCTACGAACGCATTATTGAAATAGACTCTAAGTAAAGCTGACCAATGTTTCCGCTACTCTGTATTGAGAACTGTTCTTGAGATGGCTATTCTTGACTGAATTTTCGGTATAGCATTCGCAGGATCACATCTCAAGCTTTGGAATAGTCGAATAACGCCATCATCAAGAGTATCTGCTAAGCCAAACCTTTCTCGTTCAAAAACATTGCAAAAGTACTTGTAATCCTCCTAGCCAGTAGCATTAGACAACAGAGGATTCACTACAAAATGCCTCAGAGGAGAGGGTGGCTTGAAATGATGCCTCTTATTGCCTCTCTAAAAATACGTAAGCTTCCGATGATGGATTAAGATCATCTCTTCCGTTCCGCTTCAGAGATGATGCTACTCTATAGACTTTAAAAACTTCTCCACCTCTCCCTTACTTCCAAGCCAGATTCCTGATCTTTCATGGATTTTTTTAGGCGTTAGCTCCAAGATTCTGTCACCAGCATCGGTAACGGCGCTGCCACCAGCTTGCTCCATAAGCATAGCCATAGGGAAACACTCGTACAACACTCTCAATTTGCCCGTTTTCGACTTTTCGTCAGCTGGGTAAGCAAAGATTCCCCCATACAGTAACGTTCTGTGGATATCTGCCACCATTGAACCAATGTATCTGGCAGAGTACGGTTTCCCATTTTGCTGTGGCTGTTTGAGAGACTCAACATAAGCTCTAATTTTGGCAGGCCAGTAGTAGGCGTTTCCCTCGTTGACCGAGTAGATGGCTCTTGATTTTGGAATTTTCAGGTCTGGCTGAGTGAGAATAAACTCGCCCAATTGGGTATCGAGCGTAAACCCGTTTACACCGTTACCCGTAGTTAGCATAAGATGAGAAGATGCTCCATACATTGTGTAACCGGCAGCCACCATATCTGTTCCTGATCTCAAAACGTCTTTGATCGATCCGGTAGATCCCGGAAGCAGTTTATAGATACCAAAGATGGTGCCCACAGAAACACCGGCATCGATGTTGGATGAACCGTCGATAGGGTCACATACCACGGCATAGTTACCCTCTGAGTTTTCGAAAACGATGAGGTCTTCCTGTTCTTCGCTCACGAGCACTTTGACGTTGTCACTGGCCTTCATGGCATTGATAAAGATCTCATCTCCAATAACGTCCAGCCTTTTCTGGTCGTCTCCGGTAGAATTTTGAGCACCTGCCAAACCCAGCAGATTGATAAGTTCAGCACGGCGAATGTTATGAGCGATAAACTTGAAAGCAAATTGAAGAGAGTTCAGTAGTAAGGTCAATTCTCCCGTAGCCTGAGTTCCCAATTTGTGCTGTTCTGAGAGGATGAACCTTGTCAAGGTGACAATGTCTGTGTTGACGGGTTGTTGGGATTCGGTAGACATTTTTTTTTTAATTAATAGGACAGACTCGTGGCTATTTATGCAGACTTTTAAGCAACTGCTTGATGCATACGTGCATATTCTCCCCGCATATCATTTTGTAGCCAAAGTGAGTGATAATCTTGACTGACAGATACGGGTAATTAATCAAACGAAGTGAATAGACTTGGCTATTGAGGGATTGAATTTAACCACTTTGGGTGACTGTGTCTCTGTAAAAACACATCTTCTCCGCACTTTTCTGCCCCGGGTTCACGGATGTCACCCGGAGAAAAACGCCGGGGCATGCAAGTTTAGTGGGGGGCTGTGGTTGGTCAATTGCGATCTTTTGATCCGTCTTGTGTGCTGTAGCAATCGAGAGACTGATTTTGATTGCCATTCCGCTCAACTGGTGATTGTTGTATTATCTTCAAAGTCGGATTTTGAAGGCGAGGTGAAGGTGTGCCTAATGGAGCACTTGTCTCTGTACTGGCGTCAAGCAAAGTAATTAGTGGATCAGGCAATTCACTAGATTTGAACGCGGTGTGAATATCGACATTTTGAGAGCTGCCGTTTGGTCTACCGTATTAGTACAAGCCCAGCTGTTTGTCCGGCATTGTAGGTAGATTTAGACTTATTTGCTGATCACGGCTCTTTTCTGGTCGTCCACCATCCTTCCTCTTTATGGAGACTGACTCGTTTAGAGTACAAGTTTTCATCTAATCCATGTGCCAGCTCTTTAGACTGATCAGTGCATACATACTTCTGTGATCGAAAAACAGATGGCTTCAATAGCCTAAAAAAGCAGACTATCGAGGACCCCCTTGACCTTTAATAAGAAGAGCTGATGTCGAAATGCCGAGTGGACTCCGGACGGATTCAGATGAAAATCTGACGAAACTGTAAAGAGGTCACATCAGTCAACCCGACTGATGTGAACCCTCATTAGTTCACACGATGAGGGGCCAGCCATTGCTGGGTCACCTGATCGATTGGGGAGCTACTGCTATTCTCGTTAGTTACCATTGCCGATGGGTCTGAAGCAGGTATCATCTTCTATATAGATAAATACTTTAGTGTACGTGGATTGGATTGGACTGGATATCCATCACAGAGGAATGTGCCTCTTTATATTTAGCCAATAGTTTGCTGCCATCTCCTTTTTATGCAATATGCATAGTGCCTTGTCATACGGCCAATTGGTGTCGTATCTCAGCCGAAGGTGCGAATCCTCAATTTGACGTCTCGTGCAAGAACAATTTGAGGCTATGGTTATGTTGGCCCGATAACTAATATCTGGCTAGATGACTAGACAACAACTTTACCCATAGGATATTCGGATTTTGAATTAACAGCAGTCCTAATCGGCCCATGGAGCGACCGTTGTTTAGGTCTTTTGGTTCAACTCTTCTTATATGACAGTTTTTCTATATGCGGTCTACTAAACGCATGTGCAGTGGAACATAATGTTTGGCCTTATGCCGAAGTAAATGAATATGCTCAGATCACCACTTCTAGAAGGTGACTGCTGGCGTCATCTCCCTTCCTGGGAGTGAACATTTTCGCCAAGTAATCTTCCCTCTTTATATTCCGGAGTGTAGAATCCACGCCCAGTGTAAGATCGAAAGTATGAACCTCTGCTGTAGACAGATGGCTCCTTCTTCTGTGACATTTTCGTAATATGTCAAGAAGATATTGTATCAAGCATGTTTCAAGAGCACAACTTGAGCTGCCTTAATGGCTCGAACTGTCGAGTCGCTCAATGATTGAGACCCAACATATGGCAAATATCACACTCGCCAGTGTCTCTCAATAATGAGAGACGAGTTCAGATGGGCTATGGAGTGAATCCTCCTCACGTCAAACTAGGAGGGATGTTCGATAATTAAGAGAAATGACGTGTGGATCTCATCATTCAGTTCCACAAGCTTCTTCTCTTTAGAATATAGATAAAATGGAAAGAACTCATAAGTACTCCTTGACCTTCAAGGTCTGCACAGTTGAACATGCGACTTTAAAGAGGCTAGAGCCCTACTATGTCAATCTCATAAAAATCTCACACAATGATTATTCTGAGAATGACACCCAGAGCACTCTGCTCACATCTGTAATGAACATGTGCGTGGAAAAGAATGCATGGAATACCTTGGCTCTAGTCATTTGCTCATGGGTTGACTGCAAATCAGATCCCATGGGTGGGCTTGGTGAACAGTCGGTCCCTCTCCTTTATAGACTGTGAACCGTGTTCGAGGATACATGGTTTCTCGTCTCTCTCTATAGAGACATTATTTCAACCTTCTTACACCGCGAGATCTCTTAACCATCTCCATCCAACAGCTTAAAAAAGGCCTTACCCTCAAACAGCGTAAACAAACGGGGAGGAGGGCATAATGACAACCATTTGTCTTATGATGGCTGCTAGTAGTCCCAGATCAAAGGAGGTACACCCTTTACAAGACTGATTAATAATTATTTCCTGCCATTTCTGGCTACTTCAACCACTGATTACACACCCCTACACCAAAGGTGATTTTTCATCAGAATCATAGAGTATCACTCACCTTCAAGAATGGCCGCCTTGGAAAATAACCGCAAAGCTATGACTACGGTTGACATCGCACAAAGATCAAGCCAGTCTCCGGTCGAAAGGAGCAAGTCAGCCAACGTCACTGCAGCACCGGTGAAGCCAATCATCAAAACAGGCTGGGCTGCCGTCTTATCAAAGAACCTGCCGCAAACTCCAACGGAGAAAACTCAGCCTCAGCGGATAAGAGAACCGGTTGCGAGGACACCCAAAGATCAAACGATGGACGTTAAAGATGAACAACCGAGAGAACAAAGTCCTTTCAAAAAGGGCAAGAAGAAACCGGCTTATCAGTCGGTGAACGATTTCAACTTTATAGAGTTGAAGCACTTTTATCAGAAAGATTTTAAAAAGTATCTTGACGCAGAAAATGCTACTGTGATTAGAGATAGAGGTTCGGGAAATGGCTGGATTTCCAATTCCAAAGCAAAAGCTGGCAAGAACATAAAAGCTCCAAAAGAGAGACGGGAAATGATTGATCTGCTATCACTGATACAGTAGTTGCGACGAAGCGAAGCTATTATGTAATAATCAATGTGAGGATGGTGTACTCCTACAGATGCAGTAAAATTCTGTACATGCGAGGGTGAGATTGACTGAGATCCTCTGGTCAAACTGACTGTACGTTAAGACCATCCGCCGACTCACTAGACATTCATCAACTCACTAGACCTTTTGTGTTTTCTTCAACTTATAGTACATCTTACTCACTCTGCCTTTCCATGGCTTCTTCTACTTCTTGTGAATAAAATCTGCATATGCGACAATAACCATCCCACCAAAAATGGCAAGGCTTTGAAACACGTGAAAGAAGATGCATTTCCGTATACGCTCAAAATAGAAACGCCTCCTTCATGCACGTGTATGCAGGAGCGTTTCTTTTTTCATAGTCTTTTCTTTTTTCCTCGCGTTCCCTCAGTTACACCACAAACCAAAAGCTTCCAATGAGCCTGACTCGATAGATTATTTGAAGCCACATGTTCCCTCACCCTTACATGTCCCCTGGGCCAATTGCGTGACGCCGCTACACGCCGCTTGAACGCACGGTGCCTGCATGAAAACGCGGGCGACGCGATGCAGAGTAAAAATCTGCCCAGCTCTACGTGTCAATTTCAGTGGTATATATATACAAACAAATCGCGCAGGTTTCTTTGACTAAAAACTCTTACACTCGCTCAACAAACAAAAATGAAAGGACTAATTCTAGTTGGTGGTTACGGTACCCGTTTGAGACCTCTTACACTTTCCGCTCCTAAACCTTTGGTGGAGTTTGGAAACCGTCCTATGATCTTGCACCAGATCGAAGCTCTGGCCGCTGCTGGTGTTACAGACATTGTGCTTGCTGTCAACTACAAGCCAGAAGTTATGGTGTCTACTCTTAAACAGTACGAACAAGAGTACGGTGTGTCTATCACTTTCTCCGTTGAAGAGGAGCCACTTGGAACTGCTGGACCTTTAAAATTGGCTGAAAATGTTTTGAAAAAGGACGACGCCCCTATCTTTGTCCTTAACTCAGACGTTATCTGCGAGTACCCATTCCAGAAACTTGCCGACTTCCACAAGGCCCACGGTGGTGCTGCCACTATTGTGGCCACCAAAGTGGACGAGCCTTCCAAGTACGGTGTCATTGTTCACGACCAGTTCACTCCAAACCTGATTGACAGATTTGTCGAAAAGCCAGTGGAGTTTGTCGGTAACAGAATTAATGCCGGTATCTACGTCTTGAACCCATCTGTCATTGACCTGATCGAGCTCAAGCCAACTTCTATCGAAAAGGAAACTTTCCCACTCTTGGTTGAGCAGAGAAAGCTCTACTCTTTTGACTTGGAGGGTTTCTGGATGGATGTCGGACAGCCAGCCGATTTCATCGCCGGTACATGCTTGTATCTGACATCTGTCACAAAGCACCACCCAGAAAAGCTCTCTAACGAGTCTTTTGTTCACGAGGGTAACGTTATGATCGACCCAACTGCCAAGATCGGCAAGGGCTGCAAGATTGGTCCTAACGTTGTTATCGGACCCAACGTTGTCATTGGCGACGGTGTAAGAATCCAGAGGTCTGTCATCTTGAAGAATTCTCAAGTTAAGGACCACGCAAGCGTGCAGTCTACCATCGTTGGCTGGAACTCTGTTGTTGGTAAGTGGGCCAGACTGGACAACGTTACCGTTTTGGGAGAGGATGTGACTGTTAAAGATGAAGTTTACGTGAACGGTGGTAAGGTTTTGCCTCACAAGTCCATCTCGGCAAACGTTGAGACTCCACAAATTATTATGTAGATTGATATTTATACCCTAATGAAGTTGTGAAATAGTGTTTAGCGTTGAAAACTCGTTTTGTTGTGGACCACCATGTTTATTGATATATGAGGTCGACTTGCCCATCTCTCGAAGATCTGAGTGACTGTTGGCATACTAAGTGAGTCATATTGCATCTTTCGAATCTTTGCAGAAGCTACAGTAGTGGTTTGTCCAAAGCAGTGACCCGATCTTGAGGTCAAGCTTTTACAATAGACCTATTCTCCATTTTCTAGTGTTCGAAATCGGTAATGAAAATATGTCCGCATGCCTATTGACTTCTAAGACAACTTGACACGCTTTGAAACTTTCGAAATATCGACAAGTACAGGTTGTTGGACAGTAAAACCACATTATATGTGGTGCAAAACCTGAAAACTTAGATATACTAAAAACAGCTTGTACCATGGCATAAATCCAGTTTAGGGGCCGATAATACAGCTTCAGAAGTTATCAAAGTACCAAGCCGGCTTCTACATATAACTACCTTCTCAAGAATCAGAGGCACTCGTAAAACCTGTATCGAGCCTGTTCCAGAAGGATATGAAGTGGGATCGCAAGAGCCTGAGTCAGATGGGGTTGTTTCAATCCGAGGAATCCCTAGAAGGGCGTAATCTAAGGTTACTTTGTCGTCTATGGATACCCCTCATGCCTTCTGTGCTGGGATGGACAAATGAAGCAGTTTGGCGACTGAGATGATATTGTCATCAGATTCGGATCAAAGTGCGTTCCCTCGCATCTGGATGAAATCATAACATCAAAGCATCTCAACCTATAAAGCATCTGAACCTTTAAACCTCAGATAAGGATGCCAATGCGTGATAAAAGAATGCGATCTTCATGTACTCGGTGGAGATTCGTTATGTCTACTTTGAAAAAAAAAAATCTTTTTCACTTTCTCTTGATAGACCATCTACTTACATTTGCCTTAAAACTGCGAGGCAGTGAAGCCTAGATGAAATTCTCCTCATAGCCATTGTAAAGTGCGGAATCTGTACTCTACATCTAAGCTGGAAGGACTAACTCATTTCTAGTACATTGCTGCCTCATGAACCTTTTTATTTCCTCTCTTTTTTTCATTTACTTCGTTCACAGCGTCCATAAATTTGTCGCATCCAGTCACTCTCAATCTCATCTTTATGTGAGCTGCAGTCATGTATACACATTTAGGTTGGTATAAGGGATGCAAAAATGGCGGTTAAAAGCCCTCTCTAATTCTCTCTACTCAAAGTTTCACACCTGATGAATATGAATGAGCTCCGCAAGTTTCAAGCTGTAGTGCTTAGTCTATAAGTGGTGTAAGGCAGCGACGTTGCATCAAAAACATCTCTATTCACCGTTTTTACACCTCGTCAAGTACTCTGAATGAGCTCTGCATTTCGGAGAGATTCTTCAAGAAAGCTTTTTGAAATTGATCGTAGGATTCTTCTTCCGTACACCATTATATAATTCGTCACCACACGACCCCATCAACATGTCTCTTCCCATCACAAACACTGAGGTAAGTTGCCGCCTATTTATTTCTAACACTGTAGGATATTGGTTTCAAGCTGGCGCCGCACGAAGTGCAGCTTTTCGAACCAATTGAAGGCGACAACATATCAGCCGACGATGAATATCGGTGTTTGGCTATGGCCAACAAATCAGGTTTCTTTGCCGCATGCTCTGGCAATGATGTTTGCATCGGCACAATAAGCAACTTGTCAAGGATAATCTCGGAAGATTCAGATACTAGACTGAATGTAAGCACGGTCAAAGCTCCTGAACCAATCTCTTGTTTGGCATTCAGTCAAGACCAGCAAAAACTATACATGACGGCTGGCCCCACAGTCTACCGGGTGAACTATGTTTCTCCTGAATTGGAAAAAGTTTTAGAACTTCCCGGTACCATAAAACAAATGACGCCATGGGGAGTCGAGATGCTGGCCCTAACTGAGGGAGGTACCCTATACTCTATTGAGAAGGATAAATCACACACTTCTGTGCATGGGAGTGTCAGTTCGTTTTGTGTATGTCCTTCAGGAATAATTGTTGGTAACAAGTCCAACTCAAACGTTGAGATTCTCTCATCCCAGGGTAAAGTAAAGCAGACGTTCGAGCCTCCTTGTGAGGGATCGGTTGTTCACGTGGCGTCCATCACGAATAACTCCTTTGTCGTTGTTTATGGCGAAGGGGAGTACGAGTTCAAGACTTTTATAGCATATGTAGGGGAAAAGGTGCTCAAGGAGGCTGAGGATGTTTGCCCTCCTTACGGAATGATTCCTCGTAAGTGGACCTACTACACTGAGGTTCTGCACGGATGGAGTCCGAGAAATCGCAATCTTCTTTTCGTTGGATCAGGTCCATCGACAGACGTTAGCATTATGACACCCAATGAAGTGCTTGTTCCTTTGAGTGAAACCGAAATGGCGCAGATGCCAATTAGCGAGAAGACGGACGAAGATTTGACTCTCATGGGCATGGCTATAGACGTTTGTGCAACCGACAAAGTGTTGGAGCCTTGCAAAGGTGTTGACGAGTGCGGGCCCCTCCCAAGATTGTGGGCTTTGACGAACGAGGGGTTTTTACTGTGTTGGCATGTTTTTGATCGCCAGGGTTTGAGGGACGGAGATTTGAGTCTTTCGAAAGCGGTGGTTGGTGAGGGTTTGTTGGATGAAAATGATGAAACAATCACCTCATCTGAGGTGGAGAAGAAGAAGGTGGATGAAAGATCGTCTTCTGAGGTGGAGCAGAATAAGGTGGAGCAAAAATCAGAGAGTGAGAGATTGGCTACATTCGGTAGCCAGACAACTCAACCTGCGCCTGGTAAACCTTTATCTGGATTTGGTTCGTCCGAAAAACCTTCTTTTGGGACGTCTGGTTTTGGTTCATCTGAAACGCCTGCTTTTGGGACGTCTGGTTTTGGTTCATCTGAAAACCCCGCTTTTGGGTCATCCGGGTTTGGGTCATCTGGTTTTGGATCAACAGATGGTAAACCTGCATTTGGCTCATCTGGTTTTGGCTCATCTGGCTTCGGGTCATCTGGGTTTGGCTCCAATCAACCAGCTTTCGGGTCATCTGGTTTTGGAGCAACTGAGCAGAAACCCGCTTTTGGGTCCTCCACTTTTGGTCAAAATGCACCGTTTGGCTCAGCTGCTCAGCCAAATTTCGGCAGCTCTGGATTTGGAAAGTTTGGCTCAAATACCAGCAGCCCTTTCTCGTCTTTATCTCAAAAAGAGTCTCCATTTAGCTCGTTGGGGTCCGATAAATCGCCTTTCGCAGCGATCGGAAGCCAGTCACAAACTGGTTCACCTTTTGGTGCGTTTTCGAATCAAACTTTAAAGTCGCCTGAGAAGCCTCCCTCTGAGAAGCCTCCCGCAGAGAGAGAGAATGACGAGGAACCGTCTTTGCTTCCCGGTAAAGACGAGAAAGAATCGCCATTTGTCAACATATCTGACTCCAAAGAGCTATCCTCTCCGGACGAGAGTCTTGACAATTTAGAGGAAAGTGAGCCACTGCCCTCTGGGATTGACAAGATTGAAGATCTCACCGTTGCTGAAGGTGACGAAGCGAAGGAGTCTGAGTCAGAGATTGAATCGCGCATTGACTCGGGCATGTTGAATTCGGATGACTCTGTCACATCTGAGAAGAAAATCCCAACGGAGGAGTCTTTCAATGAATTCAAAAGTAGTGAAGGAGAGGCTCATTCGGTTGAACCTGCGACTACCAATCAGGATGATCTCAAGGTTGATGCAAAAAGTGAGGAGACTGAAAAGGATTTGGCATCAGAGGATGAAAGTGAACCTCAGTACATGGAGTCTAAGCAGCAGATTGATGAGGAGAATTCTAAGGATGAATTGGAAGAAGTGAAGAACAAAAAAGACGAGGAGACTGCTGAGGACCAATCGGATGAAGTGAAGAGTACAAAAGACGAGGATGATGTCAACCAAAAAGGTGAGCCAAAAGAAGAGACTGAGCTGAACCCAGAGACAAAAGATGAGGCTGAAACAAAGGATGAGGAAAAAGATGAACCAGAAGATGAGACCAAATCAGAAAAATCTCGACCAAAAGAGGAACTGGACCAGGCAAAATCCTCTGAAAGTGAAGAGCCAAAGCAGGGATCGGACCAGCCAGAATTGCCTGAGATTGGAGAGAAATCCACTGAAGCTGAAGACAAGTTCACTGAAGCTGAGGAAGAACTCACTGAAGCTAAAGAGAAAGTCACTGAAGACAGAAAGCTCGTTGACGCAGAAACTCAAATTCCCCCAAGCGTTGACCAGTCCATACAAACCTTGACCGAGCAAACCAGCTCTTTGGGACTGCAAACTGACCCGCCATCGTCAAAGTTTGTCCAAAGTTTCGAAAACGACGAGCTTTATGCCAGTGAGCAAAATGCGCCCTTGAGTGTGCCAGCATATCTCACACCAGGAAAAGTGACATACCCTCCGATGTCAGACGACAAAGTTGTAGCTGCCATTGAAAAAATATGCTATGATACTGACGCTGAACTTGAGGTGTTGAGAATGAACCTAACTCAGTTAGATCCGTATCTCGAAGATCATCACCACGTTTTTCCCGAACACACAAAAGCTTCCTTAAGCGTTCCTGGCCAGTGGAGACTTGGAGAAGCTGCAAAAGTGGGCCAGATGGTGGATGACAAGTTTGATCAAATAAAGACGGATTTGAGAAATTTGACTGAACTTGAATCGTCATCTCTTGACCTCAAAGCAAAGACTGTACTGCTGGTCAAAGCTATTGGCGAGCTTCAGGAAGGAGCTTATCAATTACGGCAATTCACAGAAAAGAATACCCGTTTCAACGATAGACCCTTGAGTTTTGCAAACCACACTCTGCAAAAGAGTTTACGTCAGAAAAACAAGCTGATTGAGTCGAAGCTTAAGATGTTTGAATCGAAAATGCTCATTCTCAAAGCTAACGCTCAGTTTGGCATGCTGGCTGATAAGCCGAAAACGCTCGAGTCTGCTGTTTCGCGGATCGGTATTGTGCTCAAGGACCATTTGTCCAATTTGAAGCAGCTGCATGCAGAGGTGTCGAATCTGGAGAAGCTGGCCCTAACGGACGAACCGTCCAGTCGCCAACTTGTTCCGAGAAGAGAAGTGGAGAAGGTGCAGTTGAGTGATCTTGCAGCTGCGAGAGATGTCAAGAGAGAGATTGCTGAGGCTGTGAAGAGGAAACAGTCTCAAAGGAGATTATTAGCTTGATTTGCATGATTGGTATTAGGTGCGTTTACTATTATTCGCCGGTATGTGAAGGATTTTCTCACTTGTAGTTTTGAGTTCTCTATTGAAAGAAACAATCTGAACAATCAAAATCGACGTTTGTATAGAGAAGGATGGTAGGCGCCGGCAGATCCAAATCCTGGATCTGATTTATGTTAAAGACGCCATAACTAGCTCTTGTTCCCCTCGCATTTACTGCTAATGAGATCCTATGAACTATTGGTTCTATTCGGGTGTAAATGAATGTAATTTTGTCAAATAATCTCCTGTTCTTTTGTGCCAAATTCAGCCACATGACAGAGAACATGGGCTCACAACACAGGGAGGGAGCCTGAACATACAATGTTTCGTTCCTCAAGACAACAGAAGAGAATAGGCTGATCTCGAACACGCACCCTAACGTTGACACCTGAGCATTGGCGATAAAATTATGGAAAATAGAGATCACACCCTTACGTACATTATCGAGTAGTCTATCGTTGGCGTGTATAGCATGCAGCTGTCGAGAAAGTATAAACAATTGCATGATGGAATAAAATGGCGTAGATCATAGGATGACTACAAAGAATGAAGTAACAAAGAGAAATGTTGTGAGATTGAGTCTATTCAAGCCGCACAAGGTGTTTGGATGGGGGACACACAAAATCAGCGGGACACAATTTGCGTCACATAAACATCCTTACATATGTTTTTTGAATGAATTATAGCTTCTCAGCTTACGCCTCGTCGCAATAAAGACTTTACTCTGCTTGTAAATCAAAAAAGCCCATAAATTACCTTTGTCAAACTCAACAGGCACAATCAAACACTACCCGTCCATTCAGATCATCATCTCCGCTTCGCGTCGATGAGTCGCTTCGATGATAATCGCATCCCAACACCTGCACTCAAAAACCGATGCCCCTGATCGATCTATCCACCGGCAGTAACCATGGACGAAAGCTTTCAATCCAGCCTTTCCAAAGCATGCTGAGTCTGCCGACGCAACGGTCCTCGCGTACGAACGAAACAAGCCTAATTGTAGGACGACATGATACAAAAATCACCAAACCTGCGCATTCGGCCAATAACTCTGTCAGCGCTCTTGACTCAACAAACTCAATAGGACAAGGTCTGCCTGATGAAGAGAACCTCTCGTTTGCGCTCAGCCAACCTGTTGGGATAAATGTCAAGTTTCACGAAATTAGAACTAGCACAGAAAATGTGCTAATGGACCCAAAGAGCCTTCCAGGAAGCCGAGACGGAGATGTGGCAGAACTAGAACCGCTTGACGGGTCCAACAAGAAGAAATTGATTTTTTTGGTGAGAGATAGTAAAGATGCAAGGCCTGCCCAGATCTCCATACTGTCCGGTCCGCTTCAAACCCTTTTGGACCTTAAACCTCGAGGCCAGGTTCTCGTTCGTCTAAGGGCCAAATCCGATTGTGAGGCAGACCTCATTGAAGTTTTTATAAAAGATATATATCTCTCACGAGGGGACATGTGGAATTTGTCGTCTCAGATGAGTGGGAAATGTTGGTATCGAACGCAAAGGGTTTCTTTTCTCGGCCAGACCATTCGAGGCACTATTCATGGCATTTATAAAAGAGGTAAAAAGACATTTTCAGGGTACGCTGGTGACAAGACCAAAATTGTATTTAGGTCTGAATCTGCGCGGTTGATTTTCCTGATTCAAATCTCACGAGAAATGTGGTATTTTGAAGAGACTGGCGAGCCCATGTTTCAGAAACTGATAAACTCGCTTCTTCCCAAAATCTTTAAAGTGTGGAAGGAAATGGGTACCCACCACTTGATAACTATTGCATTGTTCACCAGCGTAGATCTGGGAGAGGACAACTGGTCCGAGCTGGGAGAGGGAGAAAAACCTCAAAACGTGCAGGACTACTACCGTGTTGTTGTGGATCAGGTGAACATTGTTATGTGGGGTGAAATCATGGCTTCTTTACGATACGAGTTTGCCAATTTTATGAAGGACATAATGCTGAAGCACGACAGTGAAAAATGGCAGATAAAGGGAAGGTTCTTGCCTTCAAGCAAGGCCAACGTGTTGGAGGCTATCAATACGGGTCTTTCGCTTGTAGTGGACCATTTCCGAGACCCGGATCTCCGTCATACTACAAACCATTTTGTTGTTGTTTCTCCTGGAACAGGCATTTTCGACGTTGATTACGATCTTATGGTTTCGACTTCTCGTAAGATGCTCTATGTTGATTCTGCAATCGACTTGATATGTCTCAGCCAGCCTCCAATGCACGTGGTGCCGATATTCCGCTATAAGAAAAGCGGCAAGGTGCAGTGCTGCGTTCCGGCGTGGCTTGATGTTTCGTTTTGGAATAGCAGCAACAATTTTTCTCGATGGGTACCACGCTGCAAGATGTACGAGTTTCAGATGATGGGAGTCATGGGCCACGAAGAGCGGTACACCAGTGTTGAAAAGCTACAACTTTCTCATCCTGCGAGGTCCGCCGCTGAAGCGATGGATTTATACGATGACGACGTTTTCAAAAAGAGTAACCAAAACAAGCGGACCGCACCTCACTCAAAGATTATGCCTGTACCGAATTTGAAGTCGACCGCTTTAACTCAGCAGTTCACAGAGAGTAAGGGATCGGATTACGCTGAGCCTACAATGTCCACTGCTGTTGGATTCACTAATAGCCGGGCCAATGTTTCTGCGCTTTCCGCTTTGCTCAACCTGTCCAAAGGCGGTAAAAGGACTCCTTTTGCCAGTCGCACGCCATCTCCGGACGTCCCCCGAAAAAAGTCTGAACCCAGCCCTGAACTAAATACTCCAACTGAGATGTTTCACAGAGGGAAAAACTCAGAGGTTGTAAAGAGAAAGACCAAGGAGGAGTCAGACATTTCTCAACTGTGGACCGTGGTGGACAACCCATCAAAAGGTCTGTCTGTAGAGGGAACAGGAATGCTGTTTTTTGGGAGATGGCAGCACGTTTTCCCTCCAAACGTCAAGAGGCGGGCCATCAAATGGGTTTCCCTTTCTTCTCCCGCCTCTTTGCCTGTGACCACTTCTGTTTTCCCTACTTCTCATGACTTTTGCAGCAATTACAATTTCCAGATTTACGACGTGATCTTGAACTCGGACGACGCAGAAAAGATGATGACCTCTGCGGACCTCATGCGAGAAATGATATCGCTGAGACTGACGCTCGGGTTCCAGATTTGCACGGGACAGCGAGTGATGAAAGTGGAAAGTGAGAGGAAACCAGGCGGAGACCCTCAGCAACTCATAACGTACATCCCAAAGCAAGTTGAAGGGTCCCGGATATACATGTGTCTAGACGACAACATTCATCGGATATCGTGCGACTACCATGGGAACTTGAATGTGCAAGTGTACCATCGTTCAAGCAACACCACTAGAACACTGCACAAGGAAAGGAAACCGTATCTGTCTTTGATCAGAACCCGCTACGATATCGAATACAGGACTGCTCAACTCGACACCATCAAGAACACTCCGAAAACGTTCAACTGGAACCAGCTGGACCAGCTGCTTGCCGGATACGACGATGCGATGGAGGAGGAGAAGAAGCATTTCAATCGCATCAAGTTTGTAGTTCTTCCTGCAGACATTCCTAAGTCCTCGTTTGGGTACTCTCAGGACAAGCTCTCTGCCGAGGAGATACGGCTAGAAGGCTTGCGCAGACTCATCTCTGTCATCTACAGGCAGAGGTTTATCAGTCCTGAGGAAGGACGGAGAATGGGAAACAAAGGGCAACGTCGAGATGAGGTATTCCCCGATGTCAATTTCTACACGGGCAACTTGTTTTCCTTCCTCTCGCAGCAGGCGGAGATGTACAAGATGACTGATAAAACTAGAAAGGACTCCTTATTCTTTGAGAGTGAGCACCACTTTTCCCTGCACAAGGATGTAAAGCTATCTGTTTTGGCGCAGCATCTGCAATCGAAAAAGGGCATCAATTTCGTCGATCGCAGATGGCATTGGAAGACCCACGTCAACTGCTTTCTCGGACAGGATCTTGTAAGCTGGCTGATTGAGAATGTGGAAGGCATCCATACGCGTGTTGAGGCTGTAGAGTTTGGAAACAAGTTGATGGAGGAATCGCTGTTTCAGCATGTGGAGAGAAACCACTCTTTTCTCGATGGACACTACTTCTACCAGCTCAGCAAAGACTATGTTGTGTCCACCAAAGATGATTCTTCTTGGTTCAAACAGAAAGAGCCTCAGTCGCCCATACTCTCTTCACGAGTTTCCAAAACAGACGATCGATCTAGTCGGCTCAATTTCAGCATGCTTGAAGCGAGCGACTCCCATCCGACGAGTACACCAGAGGAAACGAAAAAGGTGATTTTGAGCAGGTCGCTGACTGTTAATTGCGATCCAAACGGCAAGTCCTACAAACC
>JAJLWQ010000125.1:0-15230 GCA_030570875.1 Citeromyces matritensis
TACCAGTTCAGGTCCAGTACTACTGGATCGGAAGTTAACAAGGTACTCACGCCGGCTTCCATATATAAGTAGCACACTGCTATCTTATGAGAGAGTCTGATCTGAGCATCTATCGGGACTCTCTAATGTTGCATAAGTCCATTGTATGATCTGCTCCACTGTATGAATGCAACGGATGCATAATGCAGTAGACCGCATAAGCCTTAGGGCAATGCGAAGAGGGTTCTTGAAAGGTTACATACGACCGCCCTCAGAGGCCGAAGGGCCTGAGGTTGCTTTGTACAACCCAAACCTCCTGCGGGTGAATTTTGTGTCGAAGCACTGCTTCGAAAGACGATACATTAGGTATCTGATTGTTTGAGTAGAGATTATATCTCTATGGGGATCGCCCATCCGTAAGGATGGATAAGACCTAGACACTTGCTCATACTGCGAGGCGGACTAATATCCGTTACCAATAGGCGACGTACATGATTGTGGCGCTAAGCTAATAGTCATTATGGCAATCCGTACAGATCAGGCTCTGTTGAGCGCTGATCTTAGCACTTTGTTGAGAAAGGAGGAAATGGCAGCTGTTGAACTAGGGTAGGTATAAAAGGGAGCGCGATGCGCACTAAAGGATAATCGAGAAAATAGTCATCGATCAACATCTAGACCTAGGAAAAGGAACTAGAACAGGATTCATATATTTGATATAGTGAATAACGAAGTTTAACACCCGCAAAATGCCACCAAAAAGGAACCCTGCAGTTAACAACTAGAGGTACCATCTATCGGAAACCTATACAACTAAGCTCTTTTGCCATACCATGTGCCTTGATGGATTTGCGGTGGGAGTCGACCGCTTTGACAACTACGTCATTTCCGCTTTTTGCGAAAGTTCGCAGTCATGTCGATTGTAGCTCACAGAATCCCATAGAAGGATATCATTGCACGCCCACTCTCTGGGTCTTGCCTCAGGTGTGACGATTGTGGACTATGGGGTATACGGATCGTAGAGCAAGACTCACCTAGTTCTCAATTCACACACAACAATTTTGCGCTTCACTGAACCTGACAGCTCTAATACCGAGATGCAGCTTCATGATTTCGACCAAACGTTCTTCAACCAAACTCGAAGGTTCAAAGGTCCTCCTCTGTTAAAAAGGGAACTCGATGGTATTTTCTTCGATACAGACTTTCCCAGCTCACGCAAGTCTGAACCTGTGAGTTATCGGACTCCTATATTTGATCCTTTTTCCATCCGTCAACCTTAGCTTATACGAGCTTAATGTCAATCCTCCTTCAAACGAGGCACATCTCTTACGGAGCTTTGAAGATGATTTTAGCATGCTGCAAATCGATTATTGCAACCCTTTTTATAGTGATCGCAAAACCTACGACATGAAACCCAACTGGTAGAATTTTTTTTTCGGGTGTTTGAATATAGAAGGTCTGGAGACTCATGGCACTCTTCCATTTGAACCCTCTCCATATTCTGGGTCCTCAATCTGGAAGTATCATAAAACCCGGCCATCTTTTAACGAGGTGGATAGTTGGAGTAAGGATCACCTCGCTTGCAGATGTTTAAATCTCTGGATCCACACCTTTACAAAGGTACGGGTTCAAATTCGCCTCGGCAGGAGAAAAAGTAATCAGGAGGGCCAACAACTATAACAAGCTTATTGAGAGCTCGGACACTATGGGCACAAGATATATTCGGACTCACTCGAAGTAATGAGAGATATAAATGCTACTTATATAGTCTAGCGTGCATGAATAATATGCATCTTCATGCACTTAATGTCACGTGAGCTTTATATGGAACCTAAGTTCCAACACTTATGACCTTGACTATTGAAATTATTGCGTGTACTAGAGATGATATGAAGCCCGATCCGGCAAAGGATCAGGTCCAAGGAATCTTTTGGATGTTTGACTTGCACCACTATCCTTTTGAGTTGGGAATCGGTGAACGCGGAGTCTCGCTAATGAGTCAAGGATGTGTTAAGCGAGTTGAAAACCTTCTTAAATGCCCTGTGGCTGTCTTTAATGACGAAGAGCGCATGGTGGAGGAACTTGTTTCTCTAGCTGAATTTATACATCCCGATATTCTGGAAGGCTATCAAGTGCATGCTTCATCTTGGGGTTATCTCATTGAAAGGTTTCCAATGTATTCAGCACACAGATTTCATTCCGATTTCTTTGCTTGAAAAAAACAAAGGAAGAGTTATATTAACGTGATGCACTTTAAAATGCACCAGATGAACCACCTCCGAGACTCGCATAAGAGATTGGGCAAACCGTAGAGGGCTTCGCTGGAGATCCTCCTATGGTCTAGGTTTGATTTGGAAGGAAAATCGAGTGATGAAATTATAAGGGGATGGAGCTTTGTGCGCTTGACCCATTAAAGCTATAGTTTTACTGATTTTCAAACTTTTCAAAGTAGGACAACAATAGTGACAAAATTCTATCAAGATGAATGATACAGATCTCCCAGGGACAAATGCGAGCCCTAAATCCTCTACAGCATTTCAATCTTAAGGTATCTCTTCCGGATCACCTTCAGAGATAACATCTATTTATTACATCACCTACTAAACCATTGGCTTTCCTCCTAGATACTCGCTCCATCTCTTCACTTCGTGGGGGATACCCTGTGGGTTGAGTTTTGCAGGAAGCTTCTCGTCCAAAGCCGACGCAAAGAGCATAGAAGTGTTGGGCTCGTTGAACAGAGGGATACCAAAGTCAATAGCGTTACGTCTCATGACATAGTCCTCATCCAAAAGCGACTCAGCTCTGGCCGCGGCCAAGTTGAAAACACACTTGATGTCGTACTTTTGGAAAACCTCTCTCAAAGCGCGTTTGTCAGTCTTGGGGAACTCCACAACGGTGACATCAGCGTTGGTGGCCTTGCGCAAGTACTCTGCAACTTTCTCATTGGCGGAACACAGCTTGTAGCCGTTTTTGGCAAAGATGGAGGCAATGCTACCGAGTTCAGTTCTGGAAAGATCACCTCCAAACAGAATAGAAGAGGGAGGCATAGGCAGGTGGAAGTTCATGGTGGCTTGCAGAGAAGTCCAGTACGCTTCCTTGACGGTAGAACCGAAACATGCGATTTCTCCCGTTGAGGCCATCTCCACTCCGAGGAATGGATCCGCACCAGCCAGTCTTGTGAAAGAGAACTGAGGCAGTTTAGTGGCCACATAGTTGTACTCTTTAGCCATCAAGTTGGTTGGTTCAGGAACGTCTTTGCCCAAGAGCGCTTTGACAACGATATCGATAAAGTTGACACCGAGCACCTTGGAGACAAAGGGGAACGAACGGGAAGCACGGATGTTGCATTCGATAACCTTGAGTTGTGGTTCTTGAGGGTTTTCAGGGTTCTCAGCCTTGATAACCTGCATGTTGAAAGGTCCAGTGATTTTCCAGGCCTTGGCCACCTTATCGGCAATGTCCTTAAGACGTTGCATGACCTGTGGAGACAGTTTTTGAGGTGGGAGAACCAGAGTGGCATCGCCCGAATGGATTCCAGCGTTCTCAACGTGCTCGGATACCGCGTGCACAATGACACGGCCGTTGGAAGCTACACCGTCGATATCGATTTCCTGGGCTCCCTGGATGAATTTGGAGATAACCACAGGGTGTTCGGCTGAAACGTCCGCAGCATTTCCGAGCTTCTCTTCAAGCTGGTCCTCCGATTGGATTACAGACATGGCTGCTCCGGAAAGAACATACGACGGACGAACAAGAACAGGGTAGCCAACCTGGTTGGCAAACTCACGAGCAGCAGAAACACTGGTGAGTTCCTTCCATGCAGGCTGGTCGACCCCGATGGAGTCCAGGATTCCAGAAAACTTGTGACGGTCCTCGGCACGGTCGATATCGCGAGGGTCGGTTCCTAGCACCTTGGCTCCGGTCTCGGCAAGCGGAAGAGCAATGTTTTGAGGGAGTTGGCCTCCTACAGAGACAACAACGCCCTTGGCGTTCTCAAGCTCGTATATGTCCATCACACGCTCGTACGACAGCTCCTCAAAGTAGAGTCTGTCCACTTCGTCAAAGTCGGTCGAGACGGTTTCCGGGTTGTAGTTAACCATTAAAGTGCGTTTGCCTGCAGCACGCAAAGCTCTCGCGGTGGAGACGGCGCACCAGTCAAACTCCACACTCGACCCAATGCGGTATACGCCCGATCCCAAAACCATGGTGGGGAAGGCGTCGAAAGCGACATCGTGCGTGGTGGCGTTGTAAGTGGTATACAGGTAGTTTGTGTTTGCTGGGAACTCGGCGGCGAGTGTATCGATCTTCTTGACAAAGGGAGTCACGCCGAGGTTCTTACGACGAGATCTCACTTCGAGGTCCTTGCATCCTACGCAGTTTGCAATTTGAGAGTCGGAGAATCCCAATTTTTTCGCTCTCAAGACAACATCCTTGGTGAGTCCGAAAAGCGATCCAATCTCAAGAAGCTCGTTTCTCATGTTGACAATGTTCATGATCTTGTAGAGGAACCACTTGTCGATCTTTGTGAGCTCGTGCACTTGGTCGACGGTGTAGTTTTCATGCATGAGGGCCTGGCCCACGGCGAGCCATCTACGATCGGTTGGGTTGGAGAGGGCCTCGTCCAAATTCTCAAACTTGGCTCCCTGCACGCCGGCAAACGATGGGTCCACTTGGCGAATGGCCTTTTGGAACGACTCTTCAAAAGTGCGGCCAATAGCCATCACTTCTCCTACACTCTTCATCGACGACCCAATCTCCCTCTTGACGTGCTGGAACTTGGACAGGTCCCAACGGGGGATCTTGGTCACAACGTAGTCAAGCGAGGGTTCAAAGTTGGCCGAGGTGGTCTTTGTTACAGGGTTAGGAAGCTCGGGCAAAGTGTATCCCAATGCGATCTTGGCAGCGGTGTAGGCCAGAGGGTAACCGGTAGCCTTTGAAGCCAATGCCGAAGATCTGGAGAGTCTGGCATTCACTTCAATGACGCGGTAGTCGAGTCCGTCGGGTTGCAACGCGTACTGCACGTTGCACTCTCCTACAACGCCCAAGTGGCGGATGATTTTGATAGCGGCAGAACGGAGCATGTGGTACTCCTCGTCAGAAAGCGTTTGGGACGGAGCCACAACGATCGAGTCTCCGGTGTGGATTCCCAGCGGGTCGAAATTCTCCATATTGCAAACAGTAATACAGTTTCCTGTGCGGTCCCTCACAACCTCGTACTCCACCTCTTTCCAGCCCTTGAGCGACTTCTCTACAAGGATCTGTGGTGAGAGCGAGAGGGACTGAGACGCCAAATTATGCAGTTCTTCAGGACTGTTTGCGAAACCAGATCCCAGTCCTCCAAGGGCAAAAGCAGAACGAACAATGATAGGGTACCCTACTTTGGAAGCGGCTTCCAGAGCAGCGTCTACGGATTCTACCGCTACAGACTCGGCGATTGGGATGTTGATCTCGTTTAACGCTTGAGCGAAAAGCTCACGGTCTTCAGAGCATTCCAAAGTGGAGATTGGAGTTCCTAATACTTTGACTCCAAAACGGTCGAATATTCCCATCTTGTCCAATTGAATACCAACATTCAAACCGGTTTGTCCTCCAAACGTCAGCAAGATACCGTCAGGACGCTCCCTTTCAATGATATAGCTCACGTACTCGGCGGTAACAGGGAGATAGTAGATTTCGTCAGCGAGGGAATGGGATGTTTGGTTGGTTGCGATATTTGGGTTCACCAGAATGGCCGTCTTGGACGCTTCTCTTAGCGCTTTGATGGCTTGCGATCCAGAGTAGTCAAACTCACCGGCTTGTCCGATTGAAAGCCCACCGGATCCAATGACGAGCACTTTGGAAACATCAACCAGTTCAGGCTCGCTTAGATTACGCACAATCTGGGCGCCAGCATAAGTCGGGCCGGCGCTGTTGAACCGTACAGAGGGGAACTTGTGTCTGAGCGCACCTGCGAAAAGGTGACGCTTTACACTTTTCAACGTGAACATGGTAATGCGTTGAAAAAAAATTATCTTAAAAACCCGAAAAACTGCAACGGCTGGTGTGGGGATGCACCATCTCTGAAGCGAAGCGGAAGAGATGATCTGTTGTGCTGTGGTATCTACTTGAGTGCTATGATATCAAAGACAATAGCTTTAAAGGAGGTTCTGGGGACTTTTTGGAGAGTTTTTGAAAAGGTTTGGGGCATATGAACGTCTTTTTGGTTTGTATTACCGCATTCGGTAGTCCGCGGTGGTGTGAGTATGACGCATGAGTCATGTCAGGTGCAGCAGCTCCTGTTCTAGATCGATCTGAGGTTCAATACATGGCAACACCATTGAAGCGAAATGGAAGAGATGATCATAGATCAATTTATTGTCTTGGGACCTTTACCTGAGATAAATTAGCTGTACTAGATGGTTATCTCTTGGCATCTAATTACACGTGAAGGTTTATGTGAAGGATAAACATCCTATGTTTATCAAAGAGCTGTATACTCCCCAATATGGCTGACCTGTACTTCAGAGTGCGACGAAAAGTATAGTTGGACTAACTACAAACGACGGAGAAGCATGGTGGGATTATAGCAAGAGCCTCGTGGAGGGCAAATACGGTCTCTGGCTTGGTGTAGAGAGATACCTTGTCAAAAAACATTAAATCATCTTTTGTCAGCTAGATTTTTTAGCCTGGTGTATTTTAAGACGAGATTTCAGGGTTGTGCAAGTCTCTGGATGCGACGATATGGTCGTTGTGTACGAAGTGAACGAAAAATCAAAAGATAAAAAGCATCTAATAAGCTAAATTTATCAATTTCTCCCACTTCTCTATCCTGCATTGTAGATCACGCTTGATGATAAACCACAGACCAATGTCATCAGTAAAAAGCTTCTTTGATCCCTCGTACGTCATAGAGCCTATCTGCGGTCCAGTAGAATAGCTCACCGGATAGGGACATGCTCTACTACCAAGGTGGCGATAAGGACCTACGGAAGGGCTAAAAGTGGACGGCGTGCACCAACCTATCGTGCGGAGAAATTCTCTCCATAAAAAGTTGCAAAGGCAAAATGAAAAGGTCGTGGGCACGCAAATTGTGGACCACCAAGACACTCGAAAAGTTCGCAAAGTATATTATTCTACAGATCTGTGTCTGAAATACCCGACGCCCTTTTGCAAATGCTCGATATCGGAGATTTACTCTACCAATAGGTGGTTCAAAGACAAATTAGGTGATTTGATTTTGACACGACCTTGGGTTGGCTTCTTTTATAGACTGAGAATTGGTATTGGACGACTTAACGTATAAACTTATTTACGTCCCTTATATATCTAACCACTCTCCGCGTTCTGCGGCCCGTACCTTATCTCGGCGGTTTCCGCCGAGACATTCATGCCTGACGAGGAACCCGCATTCACGTGTTCTGACAGCTTCGCTGAAGTCAAAATGAGTTTACGTATTCGATTTGACGAAAGTTTTAGATTTGGATCTGGTGATCACAGCAACCTATATGAGATATGCGTGCGGAGAATTTTTCTCTACTAAAAGTTGCCCCAAAGGCACCAAAAAAAGGTCGTGGGCACACAAATGACGGTATTTTGAGCCACCAAGACACTTGGAAGGCTGGCAAAGGGTATTATTCTACAGACCCGTGTCTGAAATACTCTACTGGGGTTTTCAAACCATCAATTATGGAGATTTTCTCTACTAAAAAGTGGTTCAAAGACAAATTAGGCTATTTGAGTGTGACACGACCATGGGTGAGCTTGATCCGATTTGAAGAAAGTCTCAGATCCTGATTTGGTGATCACAGCAACCTACCTAGAATTAGGTTACCCGCGTTTATTGCCATTTTATAAGGTTTTGTGTACCTGCACGAGTATCCATTCACACTGGCATTTTTCGAATCTGTGAAAAGTATTAAAGTATCTCATGGTTGCATACAAGGAAGCACCCAGTTTGAAAGTAACCGCAGCAGACTTCTGGTGTCACAGTTACGTCGATGTCAGGAACCTCGTTTTTAATCTATTGCGCTGCGTCCATTTGAGGGACTCAACCTTTCGAATGAGTCATCACCCGTTCCAATGATCATCAACATTCCAGTCTTTTATTCGAGCAACTGGTGAAGATATGATGAAATGATCAAAAAGTGCCGTCCAAGGAGTTGTCAATGTACCGAGAGAGTTGGAATTGCGTTCGACACATCTAGATTTTCGTCATTTATTCGCCCTGGCTGCTCAAGCAAGTGCTCCATGGTGGACTGTGCAAATCAGTGTCTGATCAGAAGTATAGGGACCTGAATGGCTGGACAGAACAACTAGCTGATTATTTAAAGGGAGAATATAACTCTCCTGTTTACCAGAGTAGGCTCAAACCCGCAAACGCATGACTGAAGCTTTCTGCATGTGCTCTACCCATTCCATCAAGTCGGTTGAGGTATGATTTTGCCTCTTCATGTTTCGCAATAGCGATGACATCACACACGTTTTGATTATCTGGGACTTGAGAGTTGTTTTATTCGGCTTA
This sequence comes from Citeromyces matritensis, assembly GCA_030570875.1. Taxonomy (NCBI): domain Eukaryota; kingdom Fungi; phylum Ascomycota; class Pichiomycetes; order Pichiales; family Pichiaceae; genus Citeromyces; species Citeromyces matritensis. Next base: position 8,477 of record JAJLWQ010000125.1, read on the forward strand.
GACATCACATCACACCACCTCTTTTTCTTGTCTTTTTCTTGTCTTTACGGTATTGAGATCTGGAATCAGAACTTTTGCTCTCCACAAATACAAAGATGATGATCACCTGTAAGACTAGAATAGTGTGCGTAAAGTGAACCAAAGATGTTCTATTCAAACGGTAACTGCTTTGGTTGTTCTTCTGTCGAGTTTGAGATTATTCACTTGGATTCATCAGACTTCCGAGGACCACTATAGCACAAAGGCAAAAGCCTTCAAAACTCCAAAACTCAAATTCTGGAAGTAGCTCTCATCAGGCTGTGAAATGAGATTGCAAAGTAGGGTCCCTCGAACACACTGGTAAAGTGGGGGCCGATTGAGGTCTGCAGTTGTCTAACCGGTTACTCTTGAGTCTAACCCTCGATTCTGTTACGGGAAATAACGCAAAGCGTAAAACCCGCTGAGCATACTACCAAACACTAAATTGAGACTACCGGAGCTGCATTTACGCCTAGACCCCGATCCGCGTATGCATTTTGGAAAAGGTTGACTCCACAAGAAATCTTTCACCACTGCATGAGATGGCATATATAGATTCATCACTTACAGCAGACTTTCTGAATCGTTGCCAGCAACTGAAACCCCTTCCAGATTGTGAAGTATCTGAGGGGGCGTTAAACGACAAAACCGAGAAGACTTAAAATGGCTCAGCTAGGAATCGAAGGTAAAGTCGCAGACCCTAGCCAAGGGTGCTGCCTATCTGGTACAATTGTTGGAGCATATCTCATACTCCATCGTTTTCTCCTCCAGCACTTCACCAGGTGTCACCATGTAGCGTCACTTCCTGACATACAAAGGTATAGAAAGTCGGGGCAGAGGAGAGTTTAGTGGGTATGGGTCATTGACCAAACAGGGGTATGCTCCGGCTGCCTATCATGCGTAGATGCATCTTTTTTGTCGTTAGCCAAGTACAATTATAAGGGAACTTTTCCTTGGAGAAAATATCTCACCTTCTGACAGGAGGCTGACCTGTCAGCACATAAAGCACAGCTCACTTCCATTCGAGAGCGGAAAAATGTAATCTATGAGTAGTCAACAACCACACTTTCGAAAGAGATACCGATAAAAACGCATCCCACTCATTAAACCGCAGCTGAGGGTATATCACGTGATATCACTATCGTGAGATCCATCACTACAAGGTATATCCCTTACTGGCCAAGTCAAATATCCGATATATCACATGATCTAAGATTCGCACCGTTTAAGTAGGCTTATTTGGCTGATTATGTGATCTACGTCAATTGCTCTTGGCATTTTTTTTTCTTTTCTTTTTCCCCTATTGTTAGACACTCTCCCACATTCACGTGCATAGACTCTATTTTAGGGCCTCTGCAGAATCAACAGACCCATTTGAACAAAACTAAACCATTCGCTCATCGTGCCAAGATCTGGCGATAACACAGCCTGATATGCACGTTTATGCACATTCATGCATGTCATCTATATATTACACTGCCCTTATATATAAAGCCTTGGCCCCTGCCTGAATCGCTCATGTATAAGCGTCGGGTATCTTTCAACAACGTTGCACCGGACTATATTGATCCGACACACCCGATTCATGTTCCTCCGCAATACTCGGACCCTTACGACTACCTCCCCAATACCTTCAATAACCGACGGAGACGACCGTCCAGTTTGCCGCAACCACCGGAAAGAGGAGTGCTCAAGCCGTATGAGATTGTAGAGCACATGGCAAAGGCTCCACGTGTTGAGGAGAAAAGATTTACGAGCTCTCTGGCAGGGCTCTCCGATCAAGAAATTCTAGCAATGGACAAGCAGTTCAGTCATCGCTCAATCGATCCGGAAAGCTTTGAATTTGGTGAAACAAACCATTCCAATAAGGAGGAAGATATGCGTGGGAAAATGGACCTCACAACGTTCCACAACAAGTACTCTACCCATCCAACTATGAAGCACGGATCGTGCTGCATAAGGGTCATGCACACGGAATTCCCCTTCAACGAGTCCAGTAATACATACTATGCCGGGGTGTACCTTGCTGTGATAAGTGGCAGAAGGCACACGTGGAATGCCATCGGCTTTGCCATTGAAAACTTGGTCAACGACGGTGACATACTTGTGATTTCAGCGAGTCTGGAGATGAATCAAGTGGATACCAAATCGTCTCAGCCAGTTTTAAGAAATAGACTGGAAGACCCCATCTACGAAAAGAGATCAACGTATAATGTGCACTCTAGTAAAGTTCACGAAAAGTGTAACGAGGTGGTCAACTACGCTTTAACAAGACTGGAAGAGCTTAAACCAGGAGTGAAAATCGCCATAAACATGGAACTCGTTTCTGCATACTCCACCAAATACGCATTTTTGGATTGCACTCGCTTATACATGCCCCACGCCATTGTGATCGGAACCAAGAGTTTCCAAAAGCAAACGGCCGCCAGAAGACACTCATCTACGGTCACCTCTCTTGGAGACGGACTAAACGGGTTTTACAGATTGGGAGATACCACCATTCTCAAACTGAGTAGTTTTATAATGAAGCACAGTAAAGTGCCAGTGATCTTGCTGAACGACGGCAATGCGGAAATGAAAAAGCTACTTAGTGATTCTCCGCCTGCTCAGTCAGCTATAAAGTTCAGAGAACCGTTTCGTGAGCCATCACAGAACGTTAACGACGACGATTTGTCCTCCATTTCTTCAGACTCTGAAGAGCCGGACCATTTTTTCGAAAACAGCAGAAGGCGTACCATCTCCACGGCGGAGTCAGCGGTGTCTTCTGACGAGGAGAAGAAGATGGACGAGTTTTGCAGAGCACTCATTTCAGTCTCTGACCGGTCGTTAAAGACGAGTTGTGAGAGGGTGAACAGTGTTGATTACAAGAAAGAGATGCAGTCGGAAGCGCACACCCAGAAAAACATCCAGTGGGGCAATCCTACGCCTTACAAGGTCAAGTCTCTACTGGATCCTTCTCCCCCTTCAGACACGCTTTACAAAAGCAAAAGCAGCCTCAGCTCGGACTCGTACAAGTCTCAGAAAAAGAGGCGAACCAAAAGCAGTGGCAGCGAGGGCAAAAGTGGGTTTCTTAAGAAAATGCTCACAAAGTTTAAGGGTTAGCTGACATAAGCGGTTAGCGTCGTGCAACGGCTCAAAATGCGGGGAAACCCGTTGGGTGAGCCGCATTCCCCACATTTCGTTAGCAAACCATCAAGCAGATAATGACAGCGTTAACTTTCAAGCATTCACGGTAAGCAGGTCAGTCGAGAGCTCTAATAATCAGTTCAGTTGGATTTTTAGGCGGGCTTATGACCCCAATTCTCGTTGTTGCCCTTTTGTCCAGGCACAATAGGAGAAAGGCCGTTGGAGCGTTGTTAAACGTTCAAGATTACGATGCAGATGAGATGAGAGAGCTCAAGTCTGATGTAAGAGAAATGAAGTGGCATTTGAGGAATCTGCTACCAGAAGAGGACGAGTGAGTCAAGAGAGGTTAAAAGTTACTAATTTTAGAATCGATGAACGCATCATTGGTGCCACAGGGTTATGGTAACGTGTATAACGTAATATGATGTCATTAGCAACCGTCAATCTAAAGTTTAAAGTTTAGGTGTGATGATCTTTGCCCGGAGTTTTTCGCCCTATAAGAATGACAGCCACCGTTGGGTCATTCCCCAAGTATGTGATTTACAAGCGACAATGGTAATACCACAGCAGCTACACAACTATTCTTTGTGAGTACTAAAAAGCGTTTCATTCTAATCTCATAGTATCAGGTCTTTGGGTGTGATGGGTGGGTTGATGGCTTCGCTGACGATGTTTAGGATATGTTCAAGTACCAAATTTGATTCATTTGTGGCGCGCAAGCTGGAGAGCGATTCACGCAAATTTCGTGCTTTCAAAGAGAGAGAGTTTCATAACTGGAATGCCGAAATAAGTACCTCTCACTTTAACGGGTTTGACCACAAGAAGTTCTTGGACCAGACTGATGAGCAGTAAGTACTGCACTTGGCCATATACTAATTTTTAATAGACTGATTTTTTTCTAGATGCATGACCACACGGTAAAACCCGGCTAGAAAGTGCATGTATAGAAGAGGTTATGCATATTTGTGCATATTTTTGTATTGTAGGGTGCATGGATGGCGCATGAAAACATGTGATTGCATGGGGAACCATCCCGAAAAATCACACCATTTTTTCTCAAGGCCCGCCCATCTGCTGGGGTATTTAAATGCCGATTTTTTCTAGTAATTCATCAATCAATCACAATGTCTCTTTCACCCGCTAAAGCCATCGCTGGAATCTCAGGCGTCGCCATCCCAATCTTTCTCCTAGGTGTATACTGGAGACCATCATATTCCAATCTCATCAACAAGAAGCTGAAGGAAGAGCAGTACGAAGCGAGCCGCAACCACGAATACAAGACCGATGTCTATACACCGGCAAAAAAAGTGGACTGGCTCTTGAGCACTTATGGCAAGGCCGGTAAGTCCACGGGATGGGAAGTGAAGCACTAAGCTATATAATATTAAATTAAATGATTTATGATTTGAAATTTAGTAGTGTGGAGGCAATGGGCATCTATCAGCAGAATGAATCATCATTAAAACCTCTGCAGCCTTGAACGATATGTACCAACTATCATCACTTTAACTGTCGCGATACGGTTCATTTTACAGCAGTACTATCTTTTACTGAGAGCCACCACGTACCGTTAAGCTGTCTGTGGAATAGATAACAGGCAAAATGCCAAACTTTATTCAATGTTGATTTGGGCACCTATTTATTGAAGACAAAGTCCACTTTATAAATGTGCCCCACTGCATATACCATAGGGAAATGCAACGGGATTATTGGCCGCTTCAACAGGCTGATGAAGTCGTGTGTACGACCGAGCCTCCTTACTAGTGTTGATTAGAGGCTCAGCCGGGTGGTTTAAAGCCCTTCGTGATGGACTTGTGCAATCCAGTGTGTGAGTAGCTTATGATGCGGGATCGCGTGTGCCTGCATTGGTAGCACCTCATTGCAAGTTTAGGGTTGTTCAGCTAGATGGCATGCAAAATGGAAGGCTTTGGACTGAGTCGTTATTTGCGATCAAACACAAGAATTCCAATACGTTGAGTAATGCTTGCCGTGTTGCCAAAAGGAGGAGTGGCGAATGAACAAGCATGGTTGGTATATAAGGGAGCGCGGTTTCAGATTGTATGAACAACTCAGAGTGATAATATAGTCAATGTACATCACAACAAGCAGAACATCGTCAGTCGCTAGATTATCAACACTACAAATAACGTGCTTCTTGTCATACAGTTCACCACCAGCAAGGTCAGTACCCGGAATCACACATACCTCTTCGAAATGCTCTCTGCTACATTTTTTCAAAAAAGATTCAATTGGACCAATTGAGGGATGTGCCTCGCGATCACTTTTAGTCTTTTAATGATTTGACACAATCAGCTTTTCGGCAGAACTGTATTATATCCTTATAAACTGCTTTTTAGCGCTCAAAATACTTTTTATAGTGATGGAGATTGTTTTAGCCAACGAGAGAGAATTTATTTGAAAATGATTTGCATCAAGTTTTGGTATTTGAAGTCATCGATTGGATTACAGTCAAGAAATTCAATTCGGAGACTATCCGTGTGACAAAAATAATCGTTTAGCTTTTGAAGCCAATGCTGTTCGATTTGGATGGATGAAATCTCTTATATCCGATGGAAAGTGGCATTAGAGTCTTCAGTATTTAACGGCCTTACCGGCCGATCAAGGCGGATCATTTGACCAAAGCTGCTCACCACACCATGCATCACAAACCCATAGCATTGCATGACAATTATTGACACGCACATGACAGACCGGAATATAAATAGGAGCTGGTCCTATGTGTTCCGGGCCGGCATGTAAGAATTTGTAGTGCGCAATACACGCATCAAAGAATAAGACTTTTTTATAGATGATTGCAATGCTTTTTAGTTATTTGCTTGTTGATCAAAAGATTATAATCTGATCATTCTGTCGAGTACAGATCGACAACAATACGGCATGGTGCGGTAGGAAGTGATTGATTGACGGAAAAGAATTCCTTTATATCAATAGATCCAGAATTTCTAAATTGCTTAACAAAAAGTCTTTCGGTGCACCAAAGACATAGTATATAAAACTGAGACACACAAAGTGTATTGACAGTCGATGTGCTTCTCAATTGCATGTTTTAGGATGGGCGACTCGTTACTAGACCAGTTTAGGGATGGATGATCTGTTACTAGACTAATATTTGGCATGTCAAATGCGTCTAGCTGCATACAATTATTGTTTAGAGGAGAATATAGTGGAATATAGGCGTCATCTCCTATGGCTGAGCAAACAACTCTCACATTGAGGCCCCCTCTGCCAATGAAACTAGAGATGATCCGAGACTAAACCCCATCGCTTCAGGATTTCCTCAGCTTTGCTTTAAAGATTTATTATCTTAAGTTTATCTCTTTCGCTTCGCCTCAGAGTGAAATTAGATCATCTCTTCCGCTTCGCTTCAGAGATAATCAATAATCACATCCACACACCCCAGTGCTGCAACAATGACATCCTACGAAAAGACAGTCAAGGTAAGTTTTCTCAATCGCATTGCTAACTCTTAGGGAGCCACAAAGACGAAACTGGCGGCACCAAAGCCAAAGTATATCGAGCCAATTCTTATGGCCACGTCCCATGACGATGAGGATTTCCGCACCATTATGAGATGTCTCCAGACAAGGCT